>CAUYLG010057244.1:0-18545 GCA_963573385.1 Cacajao melanocephalus
TCCATTTGACCCAGCAATCCCATTACTGAGTATATATCCAAAGGATTATAAATTGTTCTACTATAAGGACACATGCACACGAATGTTCATTGCAGCACAGTTTACAATAGCAAAGACCTGGAACCAACCCAAATGCCCATCGATGTTAGACTGGACAGGGAAAATGTGGCACATATACACCATGGAATATTATTCAGCCATCAAAAACGATGAATTCGTGTCCTTCGTAGGGACATGGATGAACCTGGAAACCATAATTCTCAGCAAACTGACACAAGAACACAAAATCAATCACCACATGTTCTCACTCATAGGCAGGTGTTGAACAATGAGAACACATGGACACAGGGAGGGGAGCACTACACACTGGGGTCTGTTGGAGGGAAATAGGGGAGGGACAGTGGGGTGTGGGGAGTTGGGAGAAATGCTAGATATAGGTGAAGGGGAGGAAGGCAGCAAATCACACTGCCACATGTGTACCTATGCAACAATCTTGCATGTTCTTCACATGTACCCCAAAATCTAAAATGCAATAAAAAATAAAAAATAAATAAAAAAAAGAAGCAAACAAATAAAATAATCAAAAGGTCAGAAGTGGGGGATATGCTGTAGAGGCAATGCAATTGTTTACAAATTGACAATTATAGAGTGATGGGTTATGGGAATTCATTATATATTCATCATATTAAAAAAAAGAAAATCCATATTTAAATTGATAAAATACATGATTTAGAAGAGGTGAAAAGTCCAAGCTTTGTAAACTTTAGTAATAAATTACAAGCTTTGTAAAATTTAGTAATAATAAAAATTACTTTTTACATGAGATGGCGTTGGTTTTCTCTAAATGCTAAGCCTTTTGCCAATGAAAAACAAGATTCAGAAATCTTACTTGGAAGTTGTTGGTGCCATTTTGCAAACATTTTGAGGATTTGGAAAAAAACAAGTCCCCACTACTTTGGCTTCCTGTTTTCAAATCTGTTCTTAGGGCTGCCTTTCAAATCTTTTAACAACCAAAAGTATGTTTGATTCCTCAAGTCATGTGTTTATCAAGTAACGTTGCCATTTTTTTTAATGATACAAAAAGATTCTAAGGTTGTTGAAGACAATTTGTATATGAAACGTTAATGAGTAAATCAGGGAAGGGCTTAATTTATATTACTATTAATCTTGTCTGTTGAAAAACTCAGATGCTTTAAATATACTTCAATATTAAATATAGTCATTTCTTCATATGTTTCATATTTTTATGAGAAAAGGTGATCTGTTATTAGTACTTACAAGAATACTTATCACATTACTCTGGCATAAAATCTCATGGCATAAAGATGCTTTGTCTTGTGTTTGAGAATATTGTTTGAGGATGGGAAATAGCTGCCTTTTTTGTTTAGAAATAAAAATAAGAAATAATGGATGACATGCCGTCAGATTAAAAAACAAACAGGGAAACAAAACATCAAATTAAAAATAACTAGATTATAATAGAATGTAAGCAGAAATAATTACTTAAAATGCTACTATTATTGAGAAGAAAACTGGTATATTTAATAAGAAAAGGAAAATTGGTAGCAGCAAACCTACAAACTACCTTGTGTAGACAGCTTTAAAAATTTTCTTTAATTTACCGTGAAATCTTGGGTGGGAAAAATTATATTCTTGAATTTCAGGATATTGGGAATACTTCTTAATGAAACGGTGGTATTGTATTGTATTTTATTTTTATTAGTTGACTATTTTCTACTATTTTAATATATTGTGTTTTATCATAGTATGTGGAAATACATTTTTAAAATAAAGTGCCGAAGATAACACCATAATAATTTTCCCACAATATGTTTTTTTTTTCTCTTAAAAGAACGTTGTTCTCTACAAACTGGCATCCTTTCACATCTTTTACCAGAACATATTTCAGTTTTTCAAAAGTGTTTGATTATTTGCTAATGTATCCAAGAGCTTAGACAGAAATTTCTTCATCTTAACTCCATCTGCTCTTGTTCCTGCCATGTATGGCAAGATTTTTAAGCACTAAGTTTAACTAACAGAAAATCATTAATACTTCACCATACTATTGATATTTGGGTAACCTAACTTTAAAAGGAAACGTTTTATTTCACATATTAAACAGAAAACTTACTTTGCCTTCTAGTAATTTTTCATGACTTTAGAAAAGGATTTTGTTGGTTGATTCTTAAAAGTATTTCTGCTAAGTATTTTTTCGTCATTTTAGAAGTTAAAACCTTACACATCATTGGTGTTAACAGATTGATCAGCTCTGTAGCTAGAAGCCAGAAGAGTTCAACTCTTTTTTTTCTACTAAGTCATTAATCCTCTTGCATAGCATCTCGGTTTTGTGATACTGAACAACAGGTCTCCATGAAGAAATATATTCTATTTCTCCATCATAACTGTAGGTTAGTATCATTAAAGTGGAGAAATAAAGCAGCCAGACTCCAGCTTGACACTGGGTCAAGTATTGTAGCTCACTTTCTGGAACACATCCTATCTATGCAATTTTTCTCTTTCTCACTACAAAGATCTGAAGATCATTATCCAAATGGAAAAAGCCACTAGGGAATGGAAAATTTGATCATTCAAAAATAAAAATGAGTATTTTGCTTCACCTATTGGGAAAGTATGCCAGTTTTGAGTTTAAAAGTAAAATAAAAAAAAGAAGGAAAGGTTATCTTGCTTTCTAGTGTTTGGAAATTGGCTCCTAAATCTCTTAATGACCAGTAGAGCATAGCATTATTGCTAGTCTTTCAGGCAGCGTTTAGGACGCATTGTCTTCAGGCTAGGTCCTAGTAGGTATTTCACTAATGTTGTTAGAATACCAATTTATGTCTATGAAATACTTTATATTTTATTTAAAAATTATTTTTTATGTTTGCTTATGGCATCTTTTAGAAGTAAATATAATTGTTTTGGTATTATCAGAATTTGCTCTTAGCCATTGTTAGAACTCTTATAAGAATAAATTATATAGTCTCAGTAAATAAACCAGTAGATCACAGTGAACAATAACTAGTGGGCAACTAGTGGATCAAAACCAAACATGCATTGACTATATTCATACAATTTTTAAATTTAAAAGTTTTCTTAATCAAAACTGTCACCCCATATTATTTTAAACAAATATATTGTAAATTATGTGGGTATGCATTATTTTTAAAGCTGAAAAATTTTTAACATGCAAAGTATTTTCAGTAAAAAAATAATACATTGTTTTAGAAACGAATTAATTTAAGATGCTGAACTACTACCTTACAGGGGCCACCAGTTTGTTATAGAAATAGAGATTCAGAATTATATTTATACTTTGATTACTTAGTCTTTGCTTATAGTCTATTTTAAATAAAAAAGAAATGCTCCACAACAGTTTGACCTTATGGGTTTCCAGAATTAACCAAACTGCAAGGTTACCGAGCCGTTCTCCAGGCTGCCAAGTCTACCCAAGACTTCTAACACCAAATGTAAATTCAGTATTTTTCTAAGACGACCCTCAGGTATGAAAATTCACTAGCAACACTCATAGAACTAACTGAAATCATATACTCACAGTTTGTTTAATATAAGGAAAAAGATGCAAATTAAAACCAACCAAAAGAAAACACATAGGGTAGGGTGTGGGAGAGGTCCAAACATCCAGCTTCTGCTTATTTGCTCTCTATGGAGACACAGACTGTTCCACCTTCTCTTCACTATAACATGTGACAGTAAGCTCATAGAGTTTTGCCAGCCAGGGAAGCTCACCTGACCTTCAAAATTTTTATTGAGGCTTCATTACCTTGGCATGATTGGTTGATGTGTGGCCCACTTGGTTGAACTTTAACCACCACCCCTAAAAGGTGTGACGTATTAGGTCACCTTGTGAGCATAAACTTTCAGGTATGAATAATCCCAGATACCCAGCATGAATAACAAGGGATGCAAGGGATGGTCTTGTCTCTTGGAAAATTACAAGAGTTTGGAAGTTAGCCAAGGACAAAACCAGACCTATCTTTGGGCAAGGTAAAATTCCTTACTACATAAAGGAGTGGTAGTTTCACAGCATTCTTTACCTAAATGACATGGGTAGAGAGTTACAGCAATCTGTCGTATGAGTTAGGCCTAAATAAGCGCATTGTGCATGAAAATAACCAATAACACCATACTGCTAAAATATATTTCTCAGAATTGTATATTTATATATTTGTTTCTAGTTTAATAAAAATAAAATTAACTTGATACTAAAACTTTTAAGATAAGAGCACAACAATTATTTAGGAAACTGATTATAAAGTGTATTTTCCTCATTTTCATTTATTTCATTGTCTCAAAATTAAGATTCTTGAGTCGCCTTTAGGAAAGTAATATTTATTCATGTGACAGTGCACCATTACTGCCTTCTTTATTTGATGGGAAGAAAGATTAGTTTCAAAATCCATATTTTCACAAATAACAGATAAGTGCAAAGAGGATACGTAAATCCCACCAGCAGATTGGCAATCAAGCAATGCACACTGTTGTAAATATGGATTGTTTACAAGATCATATTTTCCATATGTATGTTCTAATTTATTTGGTGTCTTTCCAAATGATTAAACTTACTGTGAGTTTACCATAAACAGTTCTGATATGTAGGATCAGGCATAGCAAATTTTATCAATCTGTCTTTTGACTGAGTTCACTATTATTTGCTTTCAGTGTTTTTTTTACTATATGAATATCTCTGTCTTACTCTTGGAGAAATCAACATGCTAATTTTGTCATATGTAGAAAATTAATTTATTGATAATCCATGTGAGTTTTGTAGTAAATGTAAAAATGCTAGCACTTGGAATGTATTACTAGTAAGATCTGGATTAGAAATCCTTGTCAACCAGATTCAGTGTTTAGTAACATATATTAACCAGAACGTTAACATCTGGATAAGTATATAGCGGACACAGTATGTAAAGGTATGAATTTTCATGTCATTTCATTGTTTTATGCCCTTAAATTCATGTAACTGGGAATTTATGCCCTTACATTCTTCTGGGAATGCAGATGACTTAGAAAAGAATAAAATATTTGTCAGTGTGAGAGATTTACAAAAAGGAAATAAATGCTATTTATCATGTATGATTTAAAATTTCAATTGGTATTAAACATTAAATATAGCAGAGACAGAGTTTAAAAATATTATTAAATATTATATTGACTAATATTTCCTAAGAAGGAAGAAATGGGAAATAAGTAAGTTAGTAGAAATGTCCTCCAAAATAATGATCAATAAAGGAACAATATTTTGCCACGTTGTAAAGAAAACAACTCAATTACAGAAATTCTGTTGTGTGTTTACTATTACAAGTTAGGTTGGGTAGATCTTTGTTATTGGATATTTGACAATATTTTATTTTTAGAGCTATATTTATATAATGATCACTTTCTTTAGTGTGTTGTCTAAAACTAGCTGCATGCTTACTGGAAAAAAAATCAGGATTTTTTCCCTTTTACTGAGTAGGTTGATTTTTGCTGGATTTATTTGTGACTTTCATTTTTAAAAAATTGTCCAGAGGCTAAATAAGCATACATGCAATGAGTTTGCCATTTTATTTGCATTTTCTTACCCAGATAATACTGTATAAAAAATATACACAGTCAAAATGGTTGTTTTTCATACATAACTACTGATATTTTGATTTTTAAACTGGTTAAGTTAGTGTTATATAGAAATAAGTGCAGAATAATGGCATTTATTAGAAAAGCACAGTATGAATTCTGTATTATGTAAAGTTAGAAGGTACAAACAGCCATGACAACAATGCAAGGGGTACATAAAACATTTTGGCTTCAGCTAAGTAGAGATGGTGATTTCTGGCTTTGAGTAACTGTGAAAAGAAAACAACAAAATATAAAACAAATATATAGAGGCATAAATAATGACAGGCTATGAGAGTATCATCCTGCTTCACCAGACCTGAAGTTGCATTAAGCTTATATTTTTCATATGGTTTAGACATACATAAAACAACCACAATTATATATTAAGAAAGCAAGATGTTATTCAAAATCATAGGCATTATTAGATGCTTTTACGAATAAGATAAAGAAATTAGAATAAAAGACTTTGTTGGAGAATGTTCAAATAGAGCTCATAAAATGGTGCTTTATTTAATGAAACAGATGAAACATTACTGGGATAGAAATTAAACTACTTGATTATTGGATCATTCTTGGTCAAATTTCATTTTAACAATTCACTGGAAATTACGCTTTCAAATGGTTCAACACAGAATCTTATTTCTGAAACACCCATCGTTTTTTTCATTTCTTGAAGATGAAGTTTCATCAAGAGTCAATACTAGATATTTTCTAGTTTGTTTAATAATTTAAGATTTATGTTTAACGGCTAACTGAAGCTATTTGCTTCTCTTGTCTTTGAATATAGATTGACTGAACTATCAGGGTAAACATAAACATAGTAAGTTATCCAGCCAGTCCTCTAATATATGAATGATAATTAGTTGGCAAATCAAGTTTAACTTCTGTTCTTAACTGGTTATGAATATTATTTCTAGGTACCTGATATTTAAACAACCAGAGGATAAATTTTAATTTTTTAAAAATAAATTATTAGATCAGTATTTTTCCTTGAATAGCATAACAATAAAATTAACACATATTATTTAGTTTCATAAGTAATTTACATAAGTAAATTTCAATCATAGAATCCAAAGGAGAAAAATGACCTTGAGATTAATCTAGTATACCCAGTCATTTAATACATGAATCTTTTCCCTCATATTCATATCAGATTGTCATTCAACTATGTATACTGTCTTCAGTAGGAATAAAAATATAAAATTATAAGTACTGCTTAGGTGACTATCTTTCACAATAATATTTAATAATATTTAATGACTTCACACAGCCTAAACAGTGTAATAGAAATTATTTAAGATCAAACTACTTAATATCATATGCCTCACATACAAGTAGTCTCCTCCAGCCAAATTTCTTCCCCTTCAGAACCAATTTTGATGTTTATTAACGTTTTATTTTTGTCTACATTTTCCTTCCTAATATTTTTTCATCAACACGAATTCTTTTCATTCATGAAATCCTGGCCAAATTTGAACCCTAAGCATGAGAATTATAAGGTGCCTTTTTTTTTCTTTTTAAATTTCTACTTTTTATTCTATTAAATCTCTACTTTTTATTCTATTACTTTCAGGGACACTGTATACAATCACGTGTATGCATATATATAATAGTATACTATATTACTATGGCATACTTTACTATAGTATTACTATTAATAGTATTATGATTAATAATGTTACTATTATGTATTTGTTCTCACATTGCTATAAAGAAATAACTGGGACTGGTTCATTTATAAAGAAAAGATACCTAATTGGTTCATGGTTCTGCAAGCTCTAAAAGAAGCATAGCAGCTTCTGTTTCTGGCAAACCTCAGGAAACTTACAATCATGGCAGAAGGCAAAGGGAAAGCAGGTATTTCTTACCTGGCTGGAGCAGGAGCAAGAGAGAGAGAGGGGAGGTGCTTCACACTTTAAACTACCAGATTTTGCAATTACTCATTCACTATCACAAGAAAAGCACCAAGGGAAGGGTGCTAAACCATTCATGAAGGACTCACCCTCATGATTCAATTACCTCCCACTAGACCCCACCTCCAATACTAGAGATTACAATTTGACATGAGATTTGGGCAGGGACATAGGTCCACATCACATTATTCTTCCCCAGCCCTACCCAAATTTCATATTCTTCTCACATTGAAAAATACAATGATCTTTTCTCAACAGTCTCCCAAATCTTAACTCATCCCAGCATCAACTCAAAAGTCCACAGTCAAAAGTCTCATCTAAGACAGGACAAGTCCCTTCAATCTATGAACCTATAAGTTAGTTACTTCCAAGATACAATGAGGGTATAGGCCTTGGGTAAATATTCTTGTTCCAAAAGGAAGAAATCATCCAAAAGAAAGGGACTATAGGCCCCACTAAAATCTGAAACTTAGTATGGCTATCATTAAATCTTGAAACTCACAACGATCTTTGACTCCATGTCTCATATCCAGGGCACACTCGTCTAAGGAGTATGCTCCCAAGCTCTGCTCCTGTGGCTTTGCAGGGTTTAGCCCGTGTGTCTGCTCTCAAGGACTGACGTTTAATGCCTCTGGCTTTTCCAGGTGACAGGTGCAAACTGTTGGTATATCTACCACTCTGAGGTCTGGAGGACAGTTGCCCTCTTCTCACAGCTGCACTCGGCAGTGCTCCAGTGGGGAGCTCCAGACCCACTTTTCCCCCTTTGCACTGCCCTAGTAGAGGTTCTCCATGAGGGCTCTGCCCCTGCAGCAGCCTTCTTTGATATCGCTACTTTTCCATAGATCCTCTGAAATTTACGTGGAGGCTCTCAAGCCTCAACTCTCACACTCTGGGCACCAGCAGGCTTAACGCTATATGAAGCTGCCAAGGCTTACAGCTTGCACCCTCTGAAGCAGCAGCCCAAGCTGTACGTGGGCTGTTTTGAGCTACAGCTGGAGCTGGAGCAGCTGGGATGCAGGGAGCAGGGCCATCAGGATGCTGAGGCTGTGTAGGGCAGCAGGGCCCTGGGCATGGTGCATTAATCGATTCTGTTGATAGGTCTCCAAGCCCGTCGTGGGAGGGGCTGCCAAGAAAGTCTGTGAAATGCCTTAGAGGCCTTTTACCTATTATCTTGGCTCTCAGCAACTGGCTCCTCTTTACTTATGCAAATTTCTGCAGTCTGCTTGAATTCTTCCTCTGAAAATGGGCTTTTCTTTTCTACCACACGGCCAGACTGCAAATTTTCCAAACTTTTATGCTCTGCTTCCCTTTTAAATATAAATTCTAGTTTCTTTGCTCACACACATGAGTGTAGGTTGTTAGAAGCAGCAAGTCCACATGTTGAAAGCTTTGTTGTTTAGAAATTTCTTCCACCATATACCCTAAATCATTTCTCTCAAGTTTAAAGTTCCACAGATCCCTAAGGCAGGGGCACAATCCAAGCTCTTTTTTGCCAAGGTGTAATAAAAGTGACCGTTGCTCCAGTTCCCAATAAATCCCTCATTCCACCTGGTACCTTCTCAGCCTGGACTTCATTGTCCATATCACTATCAGCACTTTGGTCACAACAACTTAACAAGTCTCCAGGAAGTTCTAAATTTTTCCTCATCTTCCTATCTTCTTCTGAGCCCTCCACACTCTTCCAACCACTGACTGTTAGTTGCAAAACTGCTTCCACATTTTCAGGTATCTTCATAATAATACCCCACTCTCATTACCAGTTTTCTGTATTAGTCCATTCTCACATTGCTGTTAAGAAATACCTGGCTGAGCGCGGTGGCTCTCCTCTGTAATCCCAGCACTTTGGGAGGCTGAAGCAGGGGGATAACCATGTCAGGAGATCAAGACCATCCTGGCCAATGTGGTGAAACCCTGTCTCTTCTAAAAATACAAAAATTAGCTGGTTATGGTAGCACATGCCTGTAATCCCAGCTATTCAGAAGACTGAGGCAGAAGAATCAATTGAACCAGGGAGTCGGAGTTTGCAGTGAACCAAGATTATGCCACTGTACTCCAGCCTGGCAACAGAGCGAGATTGTCTTAAAAAAAAAAAAAAAAGAAATACCTGAGACTTAGTAATTTATAACAAAAAGAGGTTAATTGGCTTATAGTTCTGCAGGCTGTAAAGGGAGCATAGTGTTTTCTGGGGCAGCCTGAGAAAACTTACAATCATGACAGAAGGCAAAGGGAAAGCAGGCACATCTTAACATTAACAGACTAGGAGCAAAAGGGGAGATGCCACACACTTTTAAACAACCAGATCTCACAATTACTGACACATCGACTATTTCAAGAACAGCACTAAGGAGATGATGCTAGAACATTCATGAAGGATCCACACCAACCATCCAAGCACCTGCCACCAGGCCCCACCTCCAACACTGGAGATTACAATAACATGAGATTTGGACAGGAACACAGATCCAAACCATATCATGTTAATACCACCATTAATAGTGTATTATATGCATACCAAGTTTTTATATAAAACTCTAAGGCTCTTAAAATTTTCTTGGGCAATGATAAATGATAGGCTTCAAGTTTAGGCAACTCATTAATCAAGTTACTGTTATTTGTATTTAGTAGTATATTATGAGTGGTATGTTACAGTCATTTAACTTTATTATGTAGAAAGGAATTGAAATATTCACATTTTTAAAAAGTTTTCTAGTATGTTTATATGCTTCAGTTTTTTTATTTTTTTAAAGCAGCTTTATTGAGGTATACTTGATATGCAAAAACCCACATGTATTTAATGTGATACAAGTTAGTGGATTTGGACATACCTATGAAACCATCATTACAATCAAAGTAACAGATGTAGTCATTCCTTCTAAGAGTTTTCTTACACTTCTTTGTGTTCTGTTTTTATTTTTAATTTTTTTTTTATTTTAAGGATATTTAACATGAGATCTGTCCTGTCAACAAAATTTAAAGTAAACAATCTAAACAATCTAATATTGTTTACTATAGGCATTATGTTGTATAGCAAATCTCTAGAACATATCCATTTTTACTAGTTGTATTACTAAACAATTCCAGAGCCTATTCATTACTTTTTTCCAAATACTTTAATAAGTGGTTTTGTTATGCTTTGAAAATTTGTGTTATTTTTTCTTCTTGGTGTCAGAATAATTTCTATCAATTTCATACAGAAATAATGTAAGTTTCTTGTGTGCTGCATTTATGATTGCATGCCACATTGATGAGTGTATTTGTGACAAAAGAGAGTTGATGTTTCTACTAGGTTTTAAAATCCCCTGCTTAATTGTAAGTTAAGCATGATTATTGGAAGAATTTCCCACACAGTAGCTTCTTATTCCATCCTTGTCAAATCTACATTTTAGTTCAATGCCCATATAGCTCTACATGTAGTGCTGGGGACAAAAATATGTCCACCTGATTTTTTGACTTCTGGCTTTACCAGAAGTTCTGAATTGGTAGACATGCCATATAAGTTGAAACAATAGGTGGTAGACGTTTTGCTGGAAAACTTTCATACCTTAAGCCAGCTTCATTATAAGTAAACAACAGTGAACCATACAAACATCTATCCCTTTAAGTCAAACCATACGTATTTCCAACTCAACTTCCCTTAGACAGATTCCAAATATGCTGACAGTTACTCCAAAACCACTAATACAAGGAAGATTATGATGGAGGTGAAATTGAAGTAAAATGTTAGAGTGAATTTCACTTATTAAAATTTAAAATGTTACAAAGATGTGATGATAGGAATACATCGTTAGATCCCTCATCACCACCTCCACCAGGCCCTTGGACGGGATATGTGTAATAAGGTCCTTTAAGTTTAAGCATTATTCTAGGCTTAATGATATTTTATAATGTATGGTAAATTCACTTCTAAATATGTTCTATCCCCAGCTTGAGTGAAAAAACAATCTCTTAACTTTGTTTACTTGTTTAGATACGTACATATAAGCCTCAACTTGCTCCTTTGTCTTTATATTCCTAGGGACATGATTTAACCCTTTGTAACAATATATAATAGTGCTTCCTCTAAATTCCGAATGTATTGACAGTCTGTACTTTGAGGCAATACAGGAGAGCTTGTTTTTCTATTACTCTGAATGGTGGTTGCCTTAGTATTACATTGCACGCAATTTTGTCATTCAAAGAAGACAATGTGTAAATATCTTAGAATCAGTAAGGATTTGAAGCCCTCACCAAACCCAGAATAGTAAAGTAAATTTCAGAAATAAACTAGGGAATTGTCCAAACTTTGAAGGAAATGAAAAAAAAATTATAAATTTTCATAGAATTTTATTTGGGTCATGGAAAAAATCTTAAAGCTATTTCAAGTATCGATTCTCATAGAGTTACAGATATAAAAGATACTCAGTAAATGTTTTGTTGGTCTAAAAAAATCTATCATAAAATAAATGGAAGCAGTAAACATTTTGTGTTCTACCACAAGGAAGGGAAGACCTTTCCTGCCCTTTAGTTGATTCTGGCTTTCTCTTTTGTGTTCCCTGGAGTGAGTCAGCATTAAGGCTGATTAAGCCTGTTGTTAAAATTAAACTGCACTTGTCAAAATAAATGAACTAAGTACCAACAAAGGAATTTGAGAGATTTTTTTCTCCCTCTTTCTTTGTGTTTTCTTCTTTTTTTGTTAAGGAATAGCATTTGGTAACCTTCAGTGTGTATATTAATAACAAGTAATCATGGTGATAATAAGCTGAGCATAGGTATTGATTATCGATTACTAAGAAAATATAATACATGTGCTAGTTATTTTCTACATGTACAAAGAAAAAATGCCTTCCATTAAAAGGCTATTTTTGATATAAATTTTACCTTTGAAAATAATTGGGTGTCTCAGAATAGACAAGAATCTCTTTTTTTAGTAGAAAGCTTTCCGAAGTTCAGGGTAGTGGATACGTTGTCTACAACTGAGGTAAATGTAATGATAACCTTAAGAAGTTATAGTACAAAAGGAATAGCAGTGTTAAGACTTGTTTTAATATGATGACTACTGCCACCAACAAGCTCTGTGAATTTACCCAGTCATTCCAAATCTCAAAGATTCAGTCTCATCACTTATTAAATGCATGTATAAACACTGCATAGTATTTAAAATAGTACATCCATTAAAATGTCTGATATCGTTATTATTATTATTTGAGTATCATTTGAGACGGAGTCTTACTCCGTCACCCAGGCTGGAGTGCAATGCCGCAATCTTGGCTCACTGCAACCTCTGCCTCCAGGATTTAAGCAATTCTCCTGCCTCAGCCTCACAAGCAGCTGGGATTACAGGTGGCTGCCATCACACCTGGCTAATTTTTATATTTTTAGTAGAGTCAGGGTTTCACCACATTGGCCAGGTTGATCTTAAACTCCTGACCTCAGGTGATCCACCTGCCTCGGCCTCCCAAAGTGCTGAGATAACAGGAGTGAGTCACCGTGCTCTGCACCTGATACTATTTTTAATTCAAACTTCTCTATCTGCTTAAAAGAAATACACTTACTGTTGCTGTTCCTGAGGAAGACAGTCTGTCCTTATTTCATGCTTGGTCTTTTTCCTTTATATGTGACAGTGCAACGTCAGAGTTTATGGGCTTTATGTGAGTTTCCATTCTTTGGATTGGTTAGACAATTTCCCTGAAAATGTAAGGGTACCAAGGAAGGAATCCTCAAGTATCTGAAAAAGGTATTGGTCCCTAGAATGATAAAATGTTGCTCCAGGTCTATTGATTCTAAGGTGAAAGGCATTATGAAAAAGGTAGGTGTTTTATTTATTCAGAGATCATTAAAGTGTTCTTTTAAAGTAAATTTTGTTATTATTCCCTGAGAACTTATATATGACCAACTTTTTTAAACTGGTAGAAAGAATCATTTCTAATCAATGGGCAAGTTATTTTTTCCAATTAGTAATCTGAATATTTAAAGAATAAAATGAATTTTAAGACTTTCTCACTGAATAGTGTCCTAATCTATGTGTCCTTCAAACGTTTATTTCTTCCTCACATATCACAGACACTACAGCTGAAAGCCGGTAATATTCTATCACTTCATTTTTAAATTAATAAGCATGTGTTGGCATCTTTATTTGCTGCATCCTGTTCATAAGCACTTTAAACAAATCATTATTTAATCTTTCCAAAAACTCTATTCAACAAATATTCCTTATTTGACTATTGGACAAAGTACTGTCTTGGGCACTAGGGTATGCAATGATGAATAAACAATCAAACAAAAAAGAATAAATAACTCACATAGTTTATTTGTTACATGGGAATGTGATTACTTACATTCTGCAGAGCAAGAAACAACACACTCACAGGGATTAAGTGCTTCCAGGGAATTAGTGACTGAGACCTTTTGATCAAGATCTATCCTGACTTGAAAGCTCTTACACCTTACTACTTCCTCACCATGTAAATCTAGTGTACCTTAAAAATTCAACTAATTTTGATTGATTTTATTAAGATTGTTTATTTTGTTATTCTGAATTTTAGAACAAAAATTTTATTTTTATGTTATACAGTCATTTCAGCCTTCTTAAAGGGCAGAAACTATGAGTTATTACAGTTGGATCTTTGAGTCCTGGAAAAAAGTCTGGTGCATAGTAGGAGTTCAATAAATATTTACTGAATTTTTTTAACTTTGATGAAACCAAAAGCTTAGAGAGGTAGAGTGATTTGTTCAAAATTGTTCAACTAGATTTTGACCATCATATTATACGATATGCTACATGTACCTTTCATTTTCCTAATTTGCTGTTAGCTCAATCCCTCCTTCTTTTGACCATCATATTCTCTGATCATACTACGTCTACCTTTCATTTTCCTAATCTGCTGTTAGCTCAATCCCTCCTTCTTTGTTTCTTGGGTTCCTCAGTCCCCTGTTGATGTCCGTGTACCCATTCATTTCCACTCCTCCACATTCCTAATATTCAGCTCTCTCATTCACCTTCTTCTTCCTCCTCCTTGTACTTTAAACTACCGTTTCTTTAATGCCTCAACTCTATTATACTCCACACTAGACTACAGTCACTCGAGGGTCAGCAGCTGTCACACAGCAGAAACAAAGATTTAAATTTATTAAAGTCATCTCCAGAGAGGTAAGAAGGTAGAGTCTGAAACTTATACTACCTTACATATGTCTTTTCTGTGATGCCTATGATGTTTTGCCATTTTAAAGAAATAATTATTCATTTTTATGGGTTTTCCCTGTCTCCTAGATTGTAATACAATTTAGAGTGGGATTGTGTCTTACTTTTTGTCTATGCTTTGCAGCATATAGCTCATTCACAGTAAATACTCAACAAATATTTATTGAATATTTGATTTTCTTGTTTAAAAATTGGTGTTTGTGAATCTCAAAAGATTCCCTTAAGCCATCTAGTTGGAAAACATCAATCATTTTCTATTTCCTTATCTTAATAGATTTGGTTTTCCAAATCTCTGAAGGGGTAGTGACTTTCTTGTTTGTCTTTCCAACAAAAAGATAGCTAAAATGCCACTGTGTATCATTATTCATAATCTTTATATCTACAACTTAAGAGTATTCATAGGTCTCTACCAGTTCCAAACCTTTTAAGTAAAGGTTTATTGTGATTTACTGCATCTTATAAATGATGCCCATCTCTACATGAGGGAAAAAAATTTTCAGAGAAGTAATGTTTTTAAGCCTTGTCAATTCTTTTGAATAAATAACAGAGAATAAAACCAATGAAATAGTGAAAACATTGAAATAAATAGAAAGGATATAATGTATAAAACATTTTTTCCTAATGCTCTGTTTTCACGTGATTTAGATAGCTGCTTAATTAATGAAAGGCTCAAACTAAATATCTGTAAATTACAAGGTTAGCCAAACAAAATTATTTCTCTTATCTCTTAATGCTAAAATCCGTATTTTAAAACAAGATACATATAAAAAAGTATTCCTAAATCTTCAACTCTTTACATTTTAAAATTCTTGAATGTAGTATCCTAAAGCACATGCAAAAACAGATGACAAGAAAACCCTTAAGTCTAACTTCTCAATAATAGATGATCTAACTAAAATCAAGGCATTCATACAAACATGGCAAGAGATATATTGGTTATGCATTTATCAAATTGTAAAAAATAAAAATAATGTGCATATTTCTCAATATTTTATAAGTGAGTGCACTCTATTTATTTCAACACATCACTATACTATGCTCGAGTCCATGAAGCTCTACTCAAGGATCCCTGTTGAAACCAGTTCAAATACTCAACTGATTATCTTCCTTTTTCATCCAACCATGGAGACCTACCAATTTGATGAGCAGCCACAACCCCTTTTAGCCAACTGTAAAGAATGTGAATCAGTCAGAAATGATTCTGAAGGATCAAACATTGTATTTACAAGCCAGGATTCATTAAATAATTATTTCCCTTTATTAATTATTTCCTAACAAATTTAGGAGCAGATTTGTCATGAACTTTAAAACATCTTCCTTACTGCACTAAATTCAATACATTCCTTGAAATATATAAGATTACTTTTTGATTTGAGTCATGGTATTACTCATTAGTTATCTGAGTGAATTTGGATGAAGTATCTAATAACTTTAGGGCTTAGTTTTAAATCTGTTAGTAAGAGAGACATGAATAAGACTATTCCTAGTATCCCTTTCAGTCCTAGATTTCTATTATTTAATTTCTGTTATTTGATAATGATCTAGTCTCAAGAGCTACTCAATGAAAGAAAAAAGCCTAAAAGAATAGAATTTCTAGGCTACATGTTTGTTAAATGTTAGGGAAATAAAAGACTTATTCTTAGTTATTTTAGGAAACCCAATGTATTTTGTTTAGAAATATTTTTCAGAAAATTTATTTAGTAAACTGCATATCCAATTAATAGTTTTCATACTGTGCCATTTATAGATCCTATACCATTCAATTATTGCAAAGATTTTCAGGCTTCATAGGCATATTGACACTTTTTTTTAGCACCTGGATGCTATAGTATACCTTCCATATATCATAATGAGGGAAAGGCAATTGACTTTTATGATTATGTGGTCCAGAATTGATTCAGGGCTGAGTTTTGTTGCTCTCATGTCCTGAAATATCTAAGGAAGGAAAAATCTCTATAGCAAACTAAGGAATCAAATGACCTCTGAGGGTTTTTACTGTCCTATAATTCTATGTGTAGCTGCCTAGAAATGAGAAAACCTGCCCCATATTCACTAGGACACCAAAACAGTAGGTGTGATTATTTCAGGAAATCAGGTGATAGATTTGAGGTTGAACAACACTCCGCAGTGTTTTTCACATGTCTACCTAGGAAACAGAAACTGAAAGCAAGGCAGCCAAATAGGCCAAATAAATTAAACGAAATCTGTAAAAAGAGAGTTAGGCTTCCAGGTTTCCAAGTTAATTATTATTTGACTAAATATCACAGGGAAGAAAACCAAGAAAAGGGAAGAAAGAAAATAAGAAAGCAAATTCCCTTTCAGTTTAAATTATTGTTCTCAAGATTGCATGAAGTGTGCTGTCATGACCTTAAATAAAAAGAATCTATCAAGTATATGTTTTACAGGATCTGAACCATATGAGGAGTATGTTTGGTTGTACCCATATTCTAGTCACAAAGCATGGCACTGCTCAAATTTACAACCCAGGGATAGGCTTGGCCCAATGGACTATATTTACACAGAAATATATTTAAAACTTAATACTATTGATATAATACTGAACTTGACATACATATTATTCAGTAACTTTCCTTTGGATCTGTGGTGATCAAATGACCCAACATTTTAAATATAAGATCAAGTATTTAATATTAAATATAATTGAGGGTATAATTATGGCAAATATCCAAAACAGAAGTCTTATGAAAATAAGACAAGATCTACCTTTTCTGTGTAGCAGATTTTGTTGAAATGACAGTTTCAGGTCAGAAAGGGGTATAAAAGATAAAACATTGAATCTTTCTGAAGAAACTTGTTATGAATTATCAGGCATAAAGCAAAGATCAGGGATGGTATTTTTTGTAAAACATCAAGGTTCTTCCGTAAAGATATTGTTGAAGGTAAAATAAAATATTAGTGGATTTTTAAATATTTCTTTATGGATTGCTACTCTGACACATCATTTTATTACTTGGCTCATTTATTATATAAAATCCCATGTCACCTGGCAGTTACTACCCTTTGATAGTAACTGTGGCCCTGCCACATTCTGTATTTCATGTTAGCTTTGCTGTTTTCTCAAATGAGCCTATATTGTTTATCATTGACTTCCCAGAATCCAAGACTCGTCATATAGCAGCTACTTGATATTTTTTTTATTTAGTTGAATCTATCATTTCAACAAAGATTAAGTTTTTATACTGTATTTACAAATTTGTGAAGTAGTCACTAAGAGCTGTTCAGTGATCCAACCAGTGTGGTCAAAAATCTGAACATTTCTAGTGACTATTATTCATAAAATTTTTGTAAATAAACAACAAAGTATACCTGCATGTCCTTAAAATGGAAGGACTGGCATCCAAAATAATGTTAGTCAACATTATTTTCTACCAAATATAATTAATCTTGGAGCTCAATGGACAATTACCTATGTGCAAGAGTGCATTAAATAAATTTCAAACTGGTTGATTTCTTATAGGGCCACTTTTCAACCAGAGATAAAAGATAAATAGTTTATTAAAATTTCATCAATAAATATGTAGTGGAACTATTAGTATTTATAATGTTTTTAAGCATTAGAGAATATTCTGTAATTGCACTGTAAACTTAAGAGCATTTCTTTTTTTAAAATTTTTTTATTTTTGTTTTTTTTTTTTATTATTTTTTTGAAAGAAAGAAAAAGAGAGAAAAGAAGAAAGAGAGAAAGAAAGAGGAAGAGAAAGAGGGAGAGAGAACGGGATTCTTGTTCTATTGCCCAGGCTAGAATGCAGTCTAAAATCGGGTATTAAAAACCTCTTTTATGCCAATAATTGTGCTTAACAATGGAGACAGGAAGG
>CAUYLG010057245.1:0-39639 GCA_963573385.1 Cacajao melanocephalus
CCCTGGAGGGAGGGAGGGAGAGAGAGAGAGAGAGATGAGAGGAGGGGAGGGGAGGGGAGGGAGAGGAGAGGGAGAGGAGAGGGAGGGAGGAAGGGAGGGAGGGAGGGAGGTAAGGAGAGGGAGGGTTGCGTATGTTTGAAAAGGGTGGGTATGTTTGACCTCTAGGTTCATTGTCAACAAGAGCCTTAGTGCTGAAGGGGATTTCAGAGATCATTTAGTCAAGCACCAGCAGTTGATAAATGAGGAAATCAGTGTTCCGGAAATGTTACATGAATTCTCCAATATCACCCAGTTGGGTTTTCCAAGTAGATTAGCCTCTCTTTTACAAATAGTATAAACTAATCTATCTTCCTGCTCAACTTCCTGATTTATACTTTCCAAGAGAAATAGTATGCTTCTTTTTTTCCCAAAGATCTCTGAAGATAAAGATGTTATAATCTTCCCTAAAAGTACAGTTCTTTTTATTAAAATTCAGAAGTTGAAGTCTTTACAAACAGCAACCATGAGGCCACTAATATTATTAGTGTTTTTTTAAATGAAGTGCCACCAAAATATGTTAAAAGCATGTCACAGAAATTTCCTTGGGAGGTTCATAATGTTTGCCATTTAAAATGCTGGGCTTTTTATATTATTGCATTTAACCCTTATAATAGGATTAGAAGATACATTTGCCCCAAGCTAAGTCACTTACTGGAGATTATGTCATTGACTTCAGAGCTGGTCAGTGGCACAGATCAAATGTAAACCCAAGCTGCTGTGATTTTAAGTCCCATGCTTATATTGCACCAAAAACACCCATCTTCTGGAAAAAGAAATTCTCTATAGCAGGCTGTTATGAAGGACTGACAGATCTTAAGTCTATTGAGTCACAATTGAGAATTTCTTTCCCTGTTTTTTCTGCAACATCATCTGTACCAGTACTGTCTAATACAAATATAATACAAGTCACATATATACTTAAAATTTTTCCAGTGGCCTTTCAGGCAAAATCAATTTTAATAACTTATTTCATTTAACCTCGTACATCTAAAATACCATTTCAACATGCAATCAGTATACAAAATTATTGAGATATTTTACATTCTTTTTTTATACTGAGTCTTTAAAATCTAGTGTGTGTTTTATACTTACAGCACATCTCAATTTGGAGTAGTCACATTTTAGGGGGTCAGTAGCTGTGTGTGGCTTGTGGCTACCTCATTGGACAGTATAGGTCTCAGCATGTATTAATTTTTACGGATGTTTTAAAGACATGGTTCTTTTGTAGAAGACCATAAGAAGTCACTGGTACCAAAAACATACTTTTATTTTCCTTTTCCCTCACAACTGTACTTTTGTTTCTCACAGTGTGTTCTTTCATCCTCTAGTCTTTGTACTAGAGCTGAAATGGGAGCAGCTTATTGCACTAAATAAAAGTCATCTGCTGAAGTCCAGTTCATATCTGAAATGAGCAGGACTTGAGAAAGAATCTCTGGTTACTTTGTGAAAGACAAAGGTTCTTGATTGCCTTTATTATCAGTTACCATTTCAAATGCAGACTTTTGTTCACACTTAATACATGAAGCATATGACAGAATTACCTGTTGGGAGTAGTTATTAAAAAGAACTGTATCTGAGGTGAACCACTGCAGCTTCTTTTCTAAAGGAGCTCTGCTGCCCACCCCTTCCCCATTTAAATAATCTCCTGTCAACATTCTTTGAGTAGCTTCTTATTTCATCCTCTTAACATGCAAAATTGGTTTTCCTATGCCTCCTTATTGTTCTGCCTGGTACGCAGTAGGAAGACTGCTACTTTGTTGTTTTCCTGGAAGAGTTAGGCAACAGCAAATGGTGTAAATACAATATAGGCTAAGAATGCTTTCAGGGTTTCCAGTGGCAATATATGACCTAGGAAGACAAAAGGCTATCAAAATTATAAATAAAATATTTCTTCAATGTCTATTATGTCACTGTATGTGGAACACCATACAGTGATCAAGTTGGTTGGTTAGACAAGACCTATTTATTCAACAACAATCTACATGACAAAGTGACTACAAGTCCCTCCCAATGCAGAGGCAGCACGGCATGATGGTTGAGAGCCAGCTTTGGGGGTGGACAAAAGCTGGACAGTGGTCCACCTTACCAGCCATATCATTTTAGCTGTTACTGCATCTCAATTCTTTACCTGCATGCCATAATTCCAGCCTCCTGGTGTTCATGTAACATTCAAATGAAATGGCATATGCCAGGCACCAAGCACAGTTCCTGGTTTATAGGGACACTTGTCATTGTCATCTTAGGGTACACTATGCAGCATACTAGGGCAAGTAGTAGATTCAGTGTGTTTTGTCGTTTGAGGAAGGCTTGATGGAATTGAGTAGGACTTGAGGCCAGTTTTGAAGGCAAACGGATGGGCAAATGCAAAATTAGTCATGGAATTGACTTCAGAAAGAAAAATTACAATTCTTTTATTTCTAATTGCAATGCCTGTGGTTATTTAATGAGATCTCTGTCCTCAACCTCACTGAACGTAAAGAATTTGACCAGAGCAGTTTCATTAAGGCCATATATTAATCTGTTCTCTTTGTAGTACCCCACAGTCTGCATCAACAGATTGTAGAACTCATATTTAGAAATTAGTCTGGCTGCAGGAGAAAGTTTATTTCAGGGTTAGGAGACAGAACGTTTTAAAGGGAAAAAATTTGTTTCCTACGATCTATGAAAAAAAAGGGGGGAAATTGTGAATGGAAATAATCATAAAATTAAATTTTCCTTGATTCATAGATAATCATTTTTGAAAGTTTACTCAATTGTATGTTGAAACTGGAATGAATTTTTTAAATCCTTAGGGGGCTTATGTCTTCCGCTTTACAGATGAACCTCACCTGCTGTATTCAATATAATTTCCCTACTTAATACCAATTAGGAGAAAGGATAGTTTGGATTAGTGAAAAATAAACATCATGGGCTTTTTTTTTTTTTTTTTTGATCATGGGCTTTTTTTTTTTTTTTTTTTTTGTAGTGGCTTTATTGAGATACAATTCACATACCATATAATTTACAAGCAATTTTTACAATGAGTTAAAATAAGAGAACTAACATTTTAGGAGACTCTGTATTATGTGTCAGGCATCTTATTATCCTCATACTGACTTTACAAAATACACACACATCATTAGCCCTACTTTACAGGTGAGAAAATGAAAGCTATCGGAGGTTAGGTAACCTTCCCAAGATCACCCAGGCAATGAGTGGTAATGTGCTGGGCTGTGCTCTGGTCATTCTGGAGCCATTACCCATGTACTGTACTTTATTCCATGCCACAGTGAGATTCCACGCTAACCACTAATGAATTGCTTCTAAGAAGAGATCCTTTAGGCGTGTGGTTTAATAAATCGATCAGTCTTCCCAATACGGCATTTGATAAAAGTTTTATAGCTTGGCAGTAAAACTCTTCAGCTTGATATTTAAGACCCTTTAGGACCTAATACCACCTTTTTAGTTCTTACCTCTCCTGTTCTCTTCCTCTGCTCATCCTCCTTCAGTGTCTGGACATACGTGCCTGGTGCGTGCACCCCAGATACTTCTGTCCTGTCCTTGGTCTGCTTTCATTTTCTATACTGTATCTGGAATGCCTCTGCCGCCATCTGAGCTTCAGATGACAATTTTAGTTCCATTATAAATATTCTTCTCAGAATCCTTCCCTTTGGTTTTACTCCTGTTTTCCAATGCCATTTTGCTTATCCTGCTACATTATATTCATCAGATACCTCTTTGTGTCATCATTACTCATGCAGTTGTCTTGTATCTGCTAGTAGACTGTTCATCCCCAGTAGGAATGCTTGCTTTCTTATGCCCCAGAGTACCTTGATGCATAGTAAGCCCTTGGTGATTATTTCTCAGAATAAATAGTTATATCCTAATTTGTAACCAGTGCAACATGTATGAAATTCACGTCCTTAAAAATTAAGTAAGCACACCTTCTGTTAATTTACTCAGAAAGCCTTCTTGTGGCCAGACATGGTAGCTCACGCCTGTAGGAGGCTGAGGCAGGTGGATCACCTGAGGTCAGGAGTTTGAGACCAGCCTGACCAACATGGCAAAACCCCATCTCTACTAAAAATACAAAATTAGCTGGGTGTGGTGGTACATGCCTGTAATCCCAGCTACTCGGGAGGCTGAGGCAGGAGAATCGCTTGAACCCAGGAGGCAGTGGTTGCGGTGAGCCAAGATAGTACTACTGCACTCCAGCCTGGGCAACTAGAGTAAAACTCTGTCTCAAAAAAAAAAAAAAGAAAGAAAACCTTCTCTTAATTTGAGAAACTAAAATTTTCAACCCAGGAAACATAGTCTTTTATAAATTATTAAATGAATGGAATGTAAGTTTTTATAGTGACTTGTAAAATGAAAATGTACAAGGAACATATATGAAGTTTTCTCATTAGAAGATGCTAATAAACTAGTTACTAGATAGTGATTTTAGTCAGCTTCGTAGTTAAGGGTTCGTTCATGTATTCACTCAGCAAATGTTTATTGAGCCTCTACCATGTGCCAAATAGTGTTCTAGGTGCTGGGGGTACAGCAATAAATGAGACAGCAGTCTCTGCTTTCATTAGTTTACATCTGAGAGAAAGAAACTTAATAGGAAGCATAACAAATGTGTAAATTACATGTATAGCAGATGGTGATGAGTGTTAAGAAGAAAACAGGCTGAGAGGGCTGGGGAGTACCTGTGAGGTGTGTGTTGTAATTAAATGGGTGATCAAAGTAGGCCTCATTGAGATAGAGGCATTTGAACAAACACTCGAGGTCAAAGAGTGAGCCATTTGAATATCTGGAGGAAGAACAGTACAGGCAGAAGCAGCCACCAAGGCAAAGACTGCAGCACACGTGGTGTGCAAAGGAAGAGCGAGGCCAGTGTGACTGCAGCAGAGTGAGCCTGGGAAAGTGTCGTCAGAGAGGTAATGGGAGCAGATCTGGACAATACAAGACTTCTACCTAGGCCTTGTAAGACCTGAGCTTCTACTCTGAGAAAAAGAGCTCATTGGAAGGTTCCAAGCAGAGGAGCAGCATAATCTTACTTACATTGTTCGGCTCACTTTAGCTTCTGTGTTGAAAATAGGCTGAATTTCCTACAGGATGGAATCAGGGAGGCCGATTAGGAGGCTCTATCCTCGTGGGTTGGAGTCAAGGTGGCAGTAATGGTGAGATTTGGGCTATGTTTTTAAGGGATAGCCAATGGGATTGGATGGTAGGAGTGTATGAAAAGGAGAGGTGTCAGGGAGACTGGAAGATGCAGTCGCCTTTAACTGAAATGACGTCTGTGGGAAGAGCAGGAGTCAGTTCTGGACACGCTGAATTTGAAATGCCTGTTACACTTCCAAGTGGAGATGTTGAGTAGACAGATGGATGTATGAATGGGGTGGGGGATCCCTGAAGGAGGAGGTATAAAGATGGGAGTCATTAACATACAGACAGTACTTGATGTCATAGGAGAGGATCAGATAGTTAAGAGGCAAAATATAGATGAGAAAAGGATTGAGCTGTGGGCACTCCCACCCTGAAAGTCTGGGGAGTTGAGAAGGACCCAACAAGGGATATTTAGACGTAAATATTGAGGAAGGAAAGAAATCAAGGAGGCAATTAAACAACGTGTTTTCCGGAAGGAAGGAGTAATCAAGTGTGCCAAGTAGTACTGTAGGTCAAGAGAGAAGAAGATTGACGCTTGGTCGTTGGATTTAGCAATGTGACTCCCTGGTGATCATCGAACAGGTTTGGTAGACTGTCGGGGGTGAAAGCCTGAATGGAATGGCTTCAGGAGATAACAGGAGGAGTGGAATTGAAGACACCAAGTAGAAGGAGCTCTTTCAAGGAATTTCAAGAAACAAAGATACGGAGTAATGGCTGAAGGGAGGGTCAAAAGTGAGAGGAGATATTTTTAAGGTGGCAGAAATGGTGGCTTGTTTGATTGCAGGTAGGAGGAATGATCCTGTACAGTGGAAAATTGATGTAGAAGAAAGGAGAATCATGAAAACTGTATCATCTTTGAGCAAGAGGGGATGGACTGATTTAGCAAGTGGAGGGATTGGCCTTACGAGTGGGACAGTTCATCCAGGACAACAGGTGGGAAGGCATAGTATCTAAGTGCATTTGCTGGTAGATGGGTAAATGTGATGGAAGGCTATCAAAATTTGCTTCTGACTGTTTCAATTTTTCCATTGTAGTAGGAAGCAAGATCATTCTTCAGCTGTGAGTGAGGATGAATGGGGACCTATAGGGAGTTTGAAGCAAAAGGGAAATGGATAGAATGACATGGGAAAGAGAAAAAGTGAAGGACTGGGGAAATAACAGTGATTGCTGAGGAGTATGAATTGAAAGTGAGATCAGGTAGCATTGTGGAGTGTTTTTCTCTGGCCACGTTCAGTGGCATGAGCAATGCAGACTAGGTGGAGAAGTCGATTTCACTAAGGTTGTAATCTTGCTAAGTGAGTACGAGCAATTGATGGGGGCAGAGGAAGATAGGGTAAAAGCAAAGGAGTGATTGTAATGATTGATTATAGAATTTAAGTTTGGCAAGGAAGGAAGACAGACGTCATGGGGATGAAGGACAAAGAAAAGTGTTAAGATCATCAGACTGTAGGTCCTACAGGGGTTTACAGACTCTGGGTATAGTGTAGTATAAGAGAGAGTGAGCTGGAAAGTGGAAGAGTTGTCTAAGAGTAGGTGCATGACATCTAGATTATGGAGGGTTTGTGGTAATTGGTAATGACAGAGACCAGGCTAGATCTCATGGGAGTGAGTGGCCAAGATGAGGAGCTCAAAGAACTGTGAGGCCAAGGTGTTGGAAGGATCTTTGAAGGCCAGCGAAAAAGGATTATCTAATCAGTAGAAAGTATGTATTTGCAGACTAAGCACAAAGTTGAGCTAAATATTTAACAGAATAAGATGACTGCTCTCTGGAAGCTGAAAGATTATGATGTTTAATTATAGGACGGAGTAAATATTCAGTTACGCATGTTTTATACAACATGCTGAAACTAAACTGAATGAATTATATAAATATCTCTCTAATTTAGTAAGAAGTCATTGATAACTATCTATAAATAAAAGCAATCCTTATTCCACAAAAGAGTCAGACTCATTCTTCATAATTATAGTTCCATTTCAGTTTCACCATTACAAACAATAACATGGGTCAGGTATGGTGGTGCACGCCTGTAATCCCAGCTACCTGAGAGGCTGAGATGGGAGGATCACTCAAATCCAGGAGTGTGAGGTTAGCCTGGACGACATGGTGGGACTCTGTCTCTTAAAAACACCAACAAAAGTTAAGATCCCCTCCCAGCCAGTTGTATTGAAGTTTGTTAAAAAAAAATAATAATAATAAAATTAAATTTAAAAAATCAAGAGAGCAAACTAACAACAGTTGTTTGAAACTTTAGAAACTTTCTTAACTGACTCCAGAGATTCCACATTCCCTCTTCCCCATGTCTTTGGCAGGTGAATGCCTGCTGCATGAGTAGGCTCTTTGCTGTAGCACGTCTGCTTCCACCATTTGAATAGTATACTTACCAAGAATCAGTTGTGTTTGTTCTCGAACCTGTTTAGGCCACTCAACTTGTTATTATAATTATGTACGTTAATTAAAATATGACACCGATGAAATGTGAATGAAGAGAGATGTTTTTCTGTGACCACAGTTAGGTGTTTTGGAAAGATTCAGGAAAGACAGATTGCTTTACATATATTTTTTTGTCAAATTAGGTGGGAATAGGGAGCTGTAAAGTATTTGGGGGACAGTAATAATCTAGAAGGCTTTGGCACTGATAGTGTTTTACAAGTTCTTGCTCTTCTTTAAAAAATGAAAACTATTAAGTGGTAGATGTGTTTAGGTATGATTTGCTTAAGAACTCCAGTCAGCTAACCTGGAAAAGAAAAAGCTGTGGTCCTGCATCAGAAATTAGTGTATTCATCTACATTTATTATTTAAGTTAAAATAATGTTTCGAGCATGTCTGTATCATTTATAATGATTTCCTCCTTAACTTTTTCTACTGACTACCAATCCACATGAGAAAGTGCTTATTTATGATATTTAACTTAGTAGCCAAATTATATTTAGTATTTTGGTGGGGTTTTTTTTGATTTGTTTTAAAAGTTGAGCTTGTTTTATTTAACAAGTCCCATCTTACTATTCCAAAAAGATTTTCAGGTAGCAGCTGGATAGTAGGTTTAATCAATAGATCTTTTAAGCTAAAAATACTATAAATAAAGCCATTGAAAATTTTTTTTCTCAGTTCATTTTGCATTTAAAATATTTTACAAGCTGTGTGTAGTAGCTCATGCCTGTAATCCAGGCACTTTGGGAGGCCAAGGTAGGAGGACTGCTTGAGGCCAAGAGTTTGAGACCAGCGTGGGCAATACAGCAAGACCCTGTCTCTACAAAAAATTTTTTTTAAATTTGCGGGGAGCAGTGGCACATGCCTGTAGTTCCAGCTACTCAGGAGACTGAGGCAGGAGGATCACTTGACCCCGGGAGGTCAAGGCTACAGTGAGCTGTGATTGTACCACTGCACTCCAGCATAGGAAACAGTGAGACCTCGTCTTTAAAAAATATATATATTTATGTAGCTAGTTACTTTATTGCTCCATCTAATTTGCCTTAGAAGGAACTTAAGTTTAGCAGCATATGGTGATTAAGAGGGTGGATTCTGGAGATGAATATGTTTGGATTTGAGTCTCAGCTCTACCACTTGCTAGCTCTGTGACTTTAGAAACATGTTACCCCTTCTAAGCCTCAGTTTCTTCATTTGTAAAATGGGGATAAGAACCCACATCAAAGGGTAGTTGTGAGAATTAAATGAGACCATCCCTTTAAATGCTTAACACAGTATCTGGCACATTGTAGGCATTCATTAAATGTTAAAGATATCATTTTCTTAATAGGTACCATGTGTCATTGTATTATTAATAGGTCTCTAACAAAGGTGCTCAGTAAATATTTTTTAACTTAACATAGGTTGATTAAATTGTAATTTCTATAAAATGTAGGCTATTAGATTACTTGTCAGAAGGATACATTGTTCCGTTTTTTTTTTTTTTTTTATGGAAAATCAAACTTGACAGTCATTATTGACTTGCAGCTTGTTTTCTCTTAGTGAGAATTTCCTGTCTTTTGATTGTGTACAGTATATAATACTATTAGAGTCACCCCTTTTCTCAGAAAGTTCTGTAATATCTTCATTATTGAATTGAGTGGAAAGGGATATTACTATACTTTTAATTTAATATATCTGTAGTATCATTGGTGGAAAGGAGAAAAAAAATTTTTTTTCTTAAAGGATCATTGGTGAGAAAGTCCTCAAAAGCTGACTTAATTCCAGTGACCCACTTCTGTTCTTACTAGGTTATCCTGAACCAGTTTCTGCACCCTGTTGTTGATTAGACAGTACTAGATAAACTCAGCTTGGGTTCACCCATAGAAAAACAAATGTAACCTTTGTACATGTACAAAAGTTAAAGGTTGTGGTAAACACCATTAAGATCTACGTCGCCTGGTTGTTAACCTAACAGAAGCATATGAGACCATCAGAAGACTTGGGCTCTGGGATAGCTGAAGGGTGTTGGCCAATCTAAGAAACCCACCTAATTTGAAAAGCTGTTTATTGACATTGTCATCTCGGAGATAAGAGATGGTTGCACACACAATCTGGATTTATGCCATCCTCCCCCCCCCCCCCCACCACCTTTTTTTTTTTTTTTTTGAGACAGAGTTTTGTTCTTGTTGCCCAGGCTGGAGTGCAATAGTGCAATGTCGGCTCACCGCAACCTCCACCTCCCCTTCCCAGGTTCAAGCGATTCCCCTGCCTTGGCCTCCTGAGTAGCTGGGATTACAGGCATGGGCCATCACTCATGGCTGATTTTGTATTTTTAGTAGAGATGGGGTTTCTCCATGTTGGTAAGGTTGGTCTCGAACTCTCGACCTCAGGTGATCCGCCCACCTTGGCCTCCCAAAGTGCTGGGATTACAGGCGTGAGCCACAGTGCCCAGCCGCCATCCACCTTTTATGTAAAATATATTTATTGTGCCAAATGTGGTGAATGAAGAGATCAGGGAACTGGCATGTTTCAGAATGGTAATATAGGAAGAAAATTGCCAATTTTCTTTCAGGTAGTTGGAAAAGATTTGTAGAAAAGGTAGTATTCCAAGAGAAGGAAGAAATGATCAAGATTGCTTAGACTAAGATAATTATTCCAGGCTTGGAACATCTCCTAAGAGGCAGCAGCGGGGTGACTAAATGAAGTGGGTTTGTGTGAGCTTGCCTGTTAAATGGTGGGCGGATGTCAGTTGAACAGATTCATTTTGAGTGCAACTCTACACCTGGGCTAAAGGTGCGAAAACAAGCAAGACTTGGCCCAAGATCTTACGTCTTACTTCATTACATTAACAGATCATTCTTATCTTGCCTGTTATGTATCATGCTAGGTGCTTAACTAATGGTGTGAACAAAGCAGTTTGGAAGCTCAGAGACCTAAATGGTTAATTATGCATCAGTGGGTTCATACATGAGGTTAAACAAAGTAGGAAAAGTGGGAAGAGTGTCTTTTGGAAGACGGACAGGGCCTTCTAAGCACAGGAATGGTGTGAACAGCAGCACAGAGGGCGGGTATACATGTGATGTTGTTGGGGCTATATGGGACAGGAGCAGGAAATGAGACACAAGGAAATGAAAAGAATATGGATAAAGCACCCAGCCTGGGGTTAATCATAACCAAGATTCCTCCAATTGTTCAGAACATGGTTTAGAGAGAAAACCACTGCAAACTTCAAGAGCTCCCAGTGGCTTTTTTGGTTATGTTGGCCACTGTGCAGTGAATGGGAATAGAGAGGAGATCAATGGAAGAGGTGATTCCAAAATAACTTGGCAGCCATTTGGATGAGGGTCATGAGGAAGAGAAAGGAGCCCCATTTTATTTTCGAGCTCAGCTGGCTGGCTGGATGTTATTACCCTAAACCAATTTTGGGATTACAGAGAGGAAGCAGGAGTTGGGGCAGAAAAGGAAGAAAGAGAGTATGTTTAGTTTTTGACATTTTAAATGTGAAGGGCCTGTGGAACATCCTGATATCCAGTAGTAGCTGGAGATATAGGTTGGAAATTTAAGAGGAGATACACACACACACATACACATATATACATATACATACATACCTGCATCAGCATGTAGAACTGATAAAGCTATAGAAATAAGTGCAGCCTTCAAAGAGAATGTTTAGAGTGAGAAGAATGACTAGAACTGTATTTTGGAGAGCAAGCATGTTCTGTGGGGGAAGAAAATGTGTGTCCATATATTCTAAAGTCATATAAACTGTTGTTTGATTTTGCTTTCTTTGTTCCACTTCTCTCTCTCTAGTAATAAGACTATAGAGGGTTGACTATATTAATGATGTGTGAGCACATCATTTTCAGTAGCCTCTGTTGTCCTTAAATTTTTTTTCTTTTTTGCTTTAAACTTGTCTCTAGATGTCTTTTTGCTGGGTTTTTGGACTTCACTGATCTGAATGAATTTTATTTCAAGAAAAATGGGCATTTTTATCATTGCTTTAAACTTCACTCTTTCAGAATGATCACATTTACTATATTATTAGTCACTTTAACTGCTCTTTCTCTCCATAGGAGCTAATGCAGCAGAATGGGATTGGTTATGTGTTAAATGCCAGCAATACCTGTCCAAAGCCTGACTTTATCCCTGAGTCTCATTTCCTGCGTGTGCCTGTGAATGACAGCTTTTGTGAGAAAATTTTGCCATGGTTGGACGAATCAGTGGATTTCATTGGTAAGTAGCTCAAAATAATATTACAGGTCCTTTGGGTTATTGTCTCATGTGTAAGTGTACCCCATGAGCCCCCCTTTTTTTCTTTAGAGAAAAGGAGCCTATTTCAAAAGTCTGAAAACAACACGTGGTGCTGCTTACTGATCTAGTGGTCAAGGTGACACGTGTCACACTGTCCCTAAGGACTGGCCTTGTGACATTCTAGCTAACATTTAACACCACCAAGGTTAAGCTTCACAGGATCTGTAATTACGTATTTGCAAGTGTTTGGAAATCAGTTAAGCTTTTAGGGTTACATTCTTGCCCCAACTTTTTCAAATCCTATTCAAGCCTTTGGGAAACTTCAGTAATATTCCCTGTTGCCTTGTTGCTATGTTTTCCACAGAGAAAAGTTAAATCTTGTGAAAACAAATCCCATTACGTTTAAGTCTTTATGTCAAGATTTCTAAGCCTGGGTCCACATGGCAATAATTTCAGGTATATTTGATCTAATAGAATTTCAATACACACACACTCCCATTTGGTCATTCCTTTGGCAGTGGTCATGACAGGATCTCATCTGTGCCATACTTTGTTCTGCTTCCTGGGCCTGTTCAGTTCTGGAGCTTCTCTGGCTCCTGGGTGCTGTTGAGGCATTTTGGTGCCGCAGGATCAGATCTGCTGGATGTTAAATTGGTGATGTATATTTGGAATGTGGCTTTAGTGGATAGTGGCTGAGCAGAGGAGAAACACTGCTAGCTCCTGAGCAGCATACCACAGTGTGTGACTCTTGATGTTCCATGTGAGGATTTTGTTTTTTCTCTTAGTTATGTAAGTTTGAGCACTTTAATCCATAATTAAATACTCTGAATTGGTTACTGTCATTAAAAATAAAAGAAACAGTTCCTTTAAAAAAGTGGAATTGGCCAGGCATGGTGGCTTACGCCTGTAATTCCAGCACTTCGGGAGGCCAAGCCAAGCAATCGCTTGAACCCAGGAGTTCAAGACCAGCCTGGGTAACACAGCAAGACCCTGTCTCTACCAGTGCATCTGTGGTCCCAGCTACCCAGGAGGCTGAGGTGGGAGGATTGCTTGAGCCAGGAGGCCGAGGTTGCAGTGAGCAGAGACTGTGCCACTGAACTCCAGCCTGGGCAATAGAGCCAGACCCTGTCTCAAAAACAAAAACTGGAATTAGGTATATTAAGCCCCATACTATAATTTTCACCTTTGAGGGGAATATTCTAGGTAATGCTTTTGGAACTTTAAGTAATTCTGAAACACTTGTCTTTTTTCAAGGTTTCCAGGTTGCAGAGGGTTGCCTCTTCAATTAGGATTCATTCTGTGAAACGTCTGAAGATAAATGACTTAGTTCACATTAAAATAACCACAAACAAACAGCCGGGGCAGTGGCTCTCGCCTGTAATCCCAGCACTTTGGGAGGTCGAGGCAGGTGGATCACCTGAGGTCAGGAGTTCGAGACCAGCCTGGCTAACATATAGTGAAACCCCATCTCTACTAAAAATATAAAAATCAGCTGGGCGCAGTGGTGCACTCCTGTAGTCCCAGCTACTTGGGAAGCTGAGGCAGGAGAATCACTTGAATCCAGGAGGTAGAGGTTGCAGTGAGCCGAGATCACGCCACTGCACTCTAGCCTGGGTGACAGAGTGAAACTCCATCTCTCAAAAAAAAAAAAAAAAAATCACAAACTCCTACAAGTTAACCACCGCCCCCCCCACAATGTACTTTTAGAAAACATTCAGCAAATCATTCAGTTTTTGCCTCTTTAAAAAATAACAATTGGCCAGGCATGGTGGCTGACACTTGTAATCCCAGCACTTTGGGAGGCGGAGGTGGGCAGATCACCTGAGGGTCAGGAGTTCATGACCAGGCTAGCCAACATGGTGAAACCCTGTCTCTACTAAAAATATAAAAATTAGCTGGCCATGATGACAGGCACTTGTAATCCCAACTACTTGAAAGGCTGAGGCAGGAGAATCGCTTGAACCCGGGAGGTGGAGGTTGCAGTGAGCCGAGACCACGCCATTGCACTCCAGCCTTGGTGACAGAATGAGACTCCGACTCAAACAAAACAAAACAATTATGGTTAATGTTCCCATTGCACATCACATTGATCCAGAGACATTGGCTCCAATTTCAGCTAAAGATAAGATTTCAAAATCTATCTAGAAGAGAACATGATTTTCTTAAGTCATGACAATGTGTAAGCTTTAGGAGACAAAGTTTAGTAGAAAAGAAAAGAGAAAATATGAATAACTTTGCTCCTAACTTATTTTCTCCTTTCATGGGAGATATTGGGGTCATCATGCCACTTTCATTCATACAGAAGAACTTTAACTGCTTTGCAGTTTGGTTAAACACATATACACAAAACACATAATTTGTCTGCAATATCTGCAGATATGTGTCAGTATTTCATTTGCTTGGTCCTATTACAGCCATCATCCTTATCCCATCCAAGTAATTCAAGGCAAAATCTCACTTTCTGAATTCAGCCCATATTCACTATAATTGCTGGTCTTCTCCGTCATGGCATTTTAAGCCATAGTCATAGCATGTCATTTGAAGATGTACCCCCTTAATGACTTACAGACTCATAGGGATTTTTTTCTTTTCTTTTTGTTATTTAGATTAGATTTCAGTAAGTCTCCGGGTTTGTTGGACAGACTCAGGTTTATGTGGAATTTTGTCTTTCTTTTAAAAGTTAATGTGCCAGTAACAGAGTTTGTCCGTTTGTGCTATGGGATATTCACGAGGTGCCCCCAAACCCAGCTGGCTATGAATATGCCTCTTGCTTCCTCTTCACTGTCTCCCGGGCTCCTGCTCTGGCTCTCCTATGCCAAACTCATGACTGCATGGACACAACATAGGGAGGTGATTAGGATCATGTATTTTGGAGGGAAGCTTTCTGTATTTGAGTCCTGCCTATCCTGGTTGTTAGTGAAGTGGTTTGAGTTCAGTTACTTCAAACTTCCATGCACTTCAGTTTTCTGAACTGGAAACTGTAGATAATTTACCTACCTTATAGGGATATTGTAAGGATTAAAATAGATAATGTAAAATGAAAAAAAGAAGAAAAAAAAACAAAAAGAGAAGATAAAAAGAAGTAAAATAGTTATGTGCATTGAACAGCTTGTAAAATATTGGACTTATAATTGGATAATAAGTATTTTTTAAATTGTTATCTGAAGTTCCTCCCTGTTTCTGTCCTTTGAGCTGGATTTTATAACCCCTCTTAGTTATTACTTCCTTCTTTTTAGCCTTTGTGACTTGTCATCCTCACTGCGTCTTTGCCCTTTTCATTTGCAGTTCTCTCTGCCCTTTCTTAACCTAGATTTCAGCCTTAATTTCTGTAATGGCCACCTGCTTATTTCCAGTTTTCATCATCATTGCCTTCTTATTCTTTATTCAGAAACCTAAAGAGGCTCCTTAGTTTTCTACATTAAAAAGGTAGCTTTGGCCAGGTGCAGCATGTGTAATCATAGCACTTTGGGAAGTGGAGGCAGGAGGATTGCTTGAGGCCAGGAGTTTGACACCAGCCTGGTCAATATAGTAAGATCCTGCCTCTACAAAAAAATTTTAAAAATTTGCCAGGGATGGTGGTGTGTACCTGTAGTCCTAGCTGGGAGGCTAAGGCAAGAGGATTGCTTGAGCCTAGGAGTTCACGGTTACAGTGAGCTATGTTTACGCCATGGCACTCCAGCCTGGGTGAATAGAGTGAGACCCTGTCTCAAAAAAGAAATGTAGCCCTTAGCCTGACATTCCCAACACCCTCCAACACCTGCTCCCCACCTTTGAAACCTTCTCTCTGGTTACTTCTCTAAGGCAGGCTGTTTTCTGAGCACTTTGCTCAGTCCCACTGCAGGGCTTTCTTGCACACACTTCCCTTCTCCTCTCTTCAGGTCTGTGTGTATTAACTCCTTTGTTTGAAGGCACAGTTTAGGGCTCATGTCTCCCAAGATGTGTGCTAATGAACCTCAACTTCAGTTTAGTCACTTGTTAATTTTTAAAAGATGTCATCAAAAGAGTTGTGGTTGTAAAAGCAGTCGTTGCACATTGCAGAAAATTTGAAAAACAGAGAAAAAGAAACCTGTAACCTCAACATCATAACACGTGTTACTGTCATTGTTTTATTTCCCTCCAGGCTTCTTCTTAGTTTTTATAAAATCACTTTCAAAAATATGTATCAGTCAGCCGGTATCGGCTGAATGCCTACTATGTGCCTAGTATTAAATCCCTTAGGGGAATTCTAGTAGAAGCAAGGTCCTTATAACCTAGTTTTTGAGATAATTGTGAACATCAATGAGAGAGTATTGTCAACGTTAAAAAATAAAAACAAAGCCAGCCTTACTTCCAGTAAGGATTTGAAGCAGTTTTCAATAATAGGTTAGGACCAAAATATACATATTCTCACACATACACATTAAAATGGGATTTAAAAAAGCAAGAAGCAAGTAATATGGGGCTAGGAAAGGTACAGTAACTGACACAAAAAAATCAGAATTGCAACTTCTTACTGAAATAGAGTAGAAACCTTAGCTTTGAGCTTCTTAGCAGCAGGGCAGAAGGGGAAGGAAACACTGAGAGTACCATGGGGTAAATGATAGGTGACAAGGAAGGGGACGTTGGAGGCACAGGAAGGCAGGAGACTGTGCATACACGGGTTTACACATTCTCGTTTGTATAGCATACAGTTCTTTGTTTGAATGTTGCTTGGTATTCATTTGTAATTGTTTTATTGTGTTTGGTTTCCCTATCTAGAAGGGGAAGCTGCTTGCTGCTTGATTATTCATATACTACCCAAAACCTCTATGTTGCTTTGTATATGGTAAATAATTATATATAATCATAACACTAGAAATTTATAATATTTATAACAGGCAGTAAGACTGAATAGTATTATTTAGCTGCCAAAGTAAGATTCTTTGCATATCTGTTAATTGTAATAATTTTAACACAAGGCTCAGTGGACTTTTGGTAGTATCTACCAAGAATGAAAAGGGGAGAATTCAGCTTCGTGACTGAGCACACGTGTAACTATTTAGAATTGAGGCAGTCATAGAACTGGCCATATGTTAGTAGCTTCCAGGCTGTGTGGAATAACCTCATCCCCTGCTACATGTATGTATTGTTAAGCCCCTCAGCAGTGAGAGATGGCAGCACTGCTTGGATTTCCCTGGTCCTTTGGTTCTAGCAAAGTGTCCATGAGTCCTTCCACCATGTTATGGGGTATTAAAATAATGCAATAAGACAGTAATTCCTGGGTTTCAAGGAAGGGATAAAAGTTCTCTTGGATCTCATTAAAGTGACCTGGTAAACCGGATTCATAGGATATACAATGTTTTCTTCTAAAATTTAGTAAATAAAGTTGAGCCATTTTATGGCATATGGAAAAGTTGCCTAAAGAAAAATAGGGAGGCTGGGCACAGTGCCTCACTTCTGTAATCCTAGCACTTTGGGAGGTTGAGGTGGGTGGATCACTTGAGGCCAGGAGTTAAGAGAATAGCCTGCCCAACATGGTGAAACGCTGTCTCTACTGAAAATACAAAAATTAGCCAGGCGTGGCGGTGCACACCTGTAATCCCAGCTACTCCGGAGGCTAAGGCAGGAGAATCGCTTGAATCCGGGAGGTGGAGGTTGCAATGAGCTGACATCGCACCACTGCACTCCAGCCTGGGCAACAGAGCAAAGCTCTATCTCAAAATAATAATAATTTAAAAATTTAATTATATCTCTTATGTGATCAGGGAAAAATTTGAAATGTCAGATAACACGAATGAACTAAACATTAGCCATATCTTAGTAGGGGAAAATATTGACGTAAGTCAAGAAACGTGAGTAATAGCTTGCTTATTAACAGATTGCTTATTAACAAACAGTTTTGGACCCCAGCTTTCTGCATGTCAGTGGTGAGGGAATTCTCCTCCCCTACCTCCTCAGAGGAATATTGCAAGGATAAATAGGATGTAAACAGATGAGATTTGCTTAGAGGTTTTCAGGTGGAAGACATTGAGTAAGTAAATGGAAACAAGATTTCACTGCTGACCACAATTGTTAGTAGTGACCTTTCTTGAATTTGACTCATACAGAGAAAGCAAAAGCCTCCAATGGATGTGTCCTAGTGCACTGTTTGGCTGGGATCTCCCGCTCTGCCACCATCGCTATCGCCTACATCATGAAGAGGATGGACATGTCTTTAGATGAAGCTTACAGGTGAGGGCAAGAAAATATCTTCTGTGATTGGCTTTTCGTTTGACCTGAAAGAATTATGAGGATGAGTAACCAAATTAAAACAGATCATGATTATTTTAGTCATGCTTTTTACAGGTTACTGTAGATTTTTTAATGGTCTTGCAAAGATTGGAAAAGAATGCTGTTTTACTATTTAGCATTAATTCTGTCCTCATGTGTCACATTCATCCTCAGCCACTTTTTATGTTTAAGGAACAAAAATATCCTGTTACATGAGTTTATTCCTTTCCCTAAATGTAAAAGTATCCTTTGTTTTAATTGCATGAGGGAGAAAAGCTCTAATAGAATGCTCACTGCACAATCTCTGTTCTGCTTCAAACTTTGGATTGCTGGGAAGAAAAAGCCTAATACATGCAAATATGAACCAAATAACTGTCAGACTCCATTCTTTAAGTAAAATTTCCTACGTTCTAGAGTGGGCCAGGTTATGTGTGTCATTTTGATCGGGTTGCCTCCAGGCTCTGATTAATCTGATTCCCCTGCATGTCTTGTCGGGTAGAGATGGTTCATTTTTATCTGATAAGAAATAAAAAATATAGAGACTTATGCAGCAGGCCTGATTTAACAGTTGGGTTTTTTTTTTTTCTCAAATTGGAAAGTTTGGAAAACAGAAATGAGCCAAATGAGCTGCCCAGTTTCCTGTGTAAGTCAGGAGACTGGAGGAGATGGGTCCTCCGGTCATCCGCGTCAACTCTTGTGCCCTGCTCCGTGTAGAAATCAGAAGAAAAGGCACCCTTACATCATGTCACGTCATGAAGTCTCATGATGAGGACCCTACATTTATACTCGTTATTCTTGAGCCAGTTATTTCTATTTTTATGAATTTGCTTTAGGTTACTTGATTTCCAGGTTTATTTTTTGTTTTTCTTGTTTCTTATTCAAATGCCAATTTGCAGTGTAGTTCTACTTCTGCATCACCTGAAACGTATCCATGAGGTGCAGGGACTGCTGAAGAACTTGTCTGTCATCTCTGAGTCTATATCATCCATGAAACATGAAAGCCATCTAGTATTAGTTTTGATCCTTTGATCAATGTGTTTTTAACATGGTGGTTACAAATACGGACCCAGACATTTGACTAGCCTGGTTTTGAATCCAGCACCATTATTTAGTAGCCATGTGATTTTGGGCAAGTCACTTAAGGACTTGGTGTAGCTATATGATGGGATAATGACACCCACCTGATACAAGGTAGTTCTAAAGATTAAATAATGATTTGGTGCATAAGCATAGTGCTTAGCACACAGAGACTACTTTGTCTTGGTTATTCTGTCATGTTGACTATAAAAAGAAATGTGTTGCTTTGATACTTTGATCATCTGATACTATCTTCTTTGTCATTAAATTTAAAATTTAAACTGTCATGGGAAGTGGCTGGTGACTTTGAGAGGGGATGACATTGGAAATTGAAGAAGGAGAGTAGCTGTTATACTTTTGATAGTAGCACTGGTGTGTGTGTGTGTCGGGGTGTCGGTGGTGGTGAATAATCATCTCTAGGCCAGGCATGGTAGACACCTGTAGTCCCAGCACTTTGAGAGGCCAAGGTGGGAGAATCACTGGAGCCCAGGAGTTTGAGACCAGCCTGGGCAACACAGTGAGATCCTTTCCTCACACACAAAAAAATAAAAAATTAGCCAGGCCTCTGGTCCTGTAGTCCCAGCTACTCAGGAGGCTGAGGTGGGAGGACTGCATGTACCCAGGAATTCGAGGCTGCAGTGAGCTGTGATCATGCTACTGTACTCCAGCCTGGATGACAGAACAAGACCCTGTCTCTTAAGAAAAGACTGCCACCAACAAAACCCCATATCATCTCTTATCAGTTACATTGGGAGCCCTGACCCTTGAAAATAAGGAGGCAAAAACTAGGGCCTTTAGTGCCTGGCTGCCTCTCTCTGGCGTGCTCCAGGAATGTGTGCAAAGCTTCCCTAGCACCTAGGTCTTTTGTATTCTCCACCTTATGCCATCTTTCCAAACTTTTAAACCGATCATCTTCCAGAGGTTTTTGAGGTCTGCCTGATAATTCCCTATGTCATTTATTCACTTAATATTCTTAAAGTAAAGTATAGTTGGCCAGGCGCAGTGGCTCACGCCTATAATCCCAGCATTTTGGGAGGCTGATGCAGGCAGGTCATGAGATCAGGTGTTCAAGACCAGCCTGGCCAATATGGTGAAACCCCATCTCTACTAATACAAAAATTAGCCGGGCATGGTGGCGCGCCTGTAGTCCCAGCTACTCAGGAGGCTGAGGCAGGATAATAGCTTCAACTCAGGAGGCGGAGGTTGCAATGAGCCGAGATCTCGCCACTGCACTCCATCCTGGGCGACAAAGCAAGACTTTGCTTCTAAAAAAAAAAAAAACACGTAAAATTCAGGTTTTTGTTTTTTCCTCTGTAGATTTGTGAAAGAAAAAAGACCTACTATATCTCCAAACTTCAATTTTCTGGGCCAACTCCTGGACTATGAGAAGAAGATTAAGAACCAGACTGGAACATCAGGGCCAAAGAGCAAACTCAAGCTGCTGCACCTGGAGAAGCCAAATGACCCTGTCCCTGCCGTCTCAGAGGGTGGACAGAAAAGCGAGACGCCCCTCAGTCCACCCTCTGCCGACTCTGCTACCTCAGAGGCAGCAGGGCAAAGGCCTCTGCATCCCACCAGCATGCCCAGTGTGCAGCCGCCACTGTTAGAGGACAGTCCGCTGGTACAGGCACTCAGTGGGCTGCACCTGTCCACAGACAGGCTAGAAGACAGCAATAAGCTCAAGCGTTCCTTCTCTCTGGATATCAAATCAGTTTCATATTCAGCCAGCATGGCAGCATCCTTACATGGCTTCTCCTCATCAGAAGATGCTTTGGAATACTACAAACCTTCCACCACTCTGGATGGGACCAACAAGCTATGCCAGTTCTCCCCTGTTCAGGAACTATCGGAACAGACTCCTGAAACCAGCCCCGATAAGGAGGAAGCCAGCATCCCCAAGAAGCCGCAGACCAGCAGGCCTTCAGACAGCCAGAGCAAGCGATTGCACTCAGTCAGAACCAGCAGCAGTGGCACCACCCAGAGGTCCCTTTTCTCTCCATTGCATCGAAGTGGGAGTGTGGAGGACAATTACCACACCAGCTTCCTTTTTGGCCTTTCCACCAGCCAGCAGCACCTCACGAAGTCTGCTGGCCTGGGCCTCAAGGGCTGGCACTCAGATATCTTGGCCCCCCAGACCTCTACCCCGTCCCTGACCAGCAGCTGGTATTTTGCCACGGAGTCCTCACACTTCTACTCTGCCTCAGCCATCTATGGAGGCAGTGCCAGTTACTCTGCCTACAGCTGCAGCCAGCTGCCCACTTGCGGGGACCAAGTCTATTCTGTGCGCAGGCGGCAGAAGCCAAGTGACAGAGCTGACTCGCGGCGGAGCTGGCACGAAGAGAGCCCCTTTGAAAAGCAGTTTAAACGCAGAAGCTGCCAAATGGAATTTGGAGAGAGCATCATGTCAGAGAATAGGTCGCGGGAAGAGCTGGGGAAAGTGGGCAGTCAGTCTAGCTTTTCGGGCAGCATGGAAATCATTGAGGTCTCCTGAGAAGAAGAACACTTGTGACTTCTATAGACAATTTTTTTTTCTGGTTCACAAAAGAATTCCCTGTAAATCTGAAATATATATATGTACATACTACATATATATTTTTGGAAAATGGAGCTATGGTGTAAAAGCAAAAGGTGGGTCAACCCAGTTGTTACTCTCTTAACATCTGCATTTGAGAGATCAGCTAATACTTCTCTCAACAAAAATGGAAGGGCAGATGCTAGAATTCCCCTTAGACAGAGGAAACCATCTTATTCAGTGAATTGCACATCTTTTTGTTCTTAAAAAGCAAGTGTATTTGGTGTTGGAGGACAAAATCCTCTACCATTTTCACATTGTGCTACTAAGAGATCTCAAATATTAGTCTTTGGTCCCTTCCATAGTACACCTTAGCGCTGAGACTGAGCCAGCTTGTGGGTCAGGTAGGTAGACCCTGTTAGGGACAGAGCCTAGTGGTAAATCCAAGAGAAACTATCCTTTCCAAAGCTGATTCACAAACCCACGCTCACCTGACAGCCGAGGGACACAGCATCACTCTGCTGGATGGACCATTAGGGGTCTTGCCAAGGTCTACTTTAGAGCAAACCCAGTACCTCAGACAGGAAAGTCGGGGCTTTGACCACTACCATGTCTGGTAGCCCGTTTTCTAGGCATTGTGAATAGGTAGGTAGCTAGTCACACTTTTCAGACCAATTCAAACTCTCTATGCACAAAATTCCAGTGGGCCTGGATGGAGGTAATTTTGTTTTCTTCTCAGCTTTATGAAGAGAAGGGAAAGTGTCTAGCATTCAGCTGAACTAGCGTCATGAGTTAAAGCTAAGGTTGGGAGGCTGAGTCTGCCTCCCTCTTTATAAATTAAAGAATTGTTTAAAATGGGATTGTCAGTCCTTTAAATAAAGATGAACCTGGTTTCAAGCCAAATGTGAATTTATTTGGGTTGGTAGCCAAGCAGCAGCACCTTTCAGTTCTCAGCCAGAGTAGATGTTTTTGCCATTTCTGCTTCACTGCATGGATACAGTTGGTAAAATGTAGCAATACAGCAGAATTTTACAGGAAACTACCAAGGGAGGTGAATTATGAGAAGATTAAGAAAGGTAAAAATTGCTGAGGAGAAGCAGGAAACCTATTTCCTTAATGGCTTTCATTCCCTTGGCATTCGAGGGGATGGTGTTTCTGTAATTGCCTCAGACTTTCAAATTTACTAGTAGGGCTGAGAAAGGCTTTAGTGAGCAAAAGGAATATTCAGAATAAAACTGCTGAGAAAGCTGAAAAGACCATTGAGTTTTGATCAGTTGTGAGCAGAGTGCAAAGCCATGGCCAGGCTATTTTCAGAAACTCTGGCTGGCGTGTCTTCAGTGGAAGGGGCGAATCAAAATGGAGCGAGCATGAGGGGCATCCTCACCACTCAGCCTAGAATCACTGTGGAATCGGTCCTGGCAGCTGAACGTAGGAGGTCATTGGAACAAGTAGGCAAGTGATTGATAGTGCAAATCTGCTTTCAAACTTCCTCCTGGCTTGAGTTTTGTCAGCTGCAATGTGGGTTCTCTTTTGAAGCCTTAATTCATGACAGCAGCTTTTTGGGGGTGGGGCTGGGCGGGTGTTGTCATTGTTCTTTCCTTTCCTGTAAGTGTCGCTAGTTGCTGCCTCGTATCTCAGGTTTTCTCTGTTTGAGAAATGGACAGTTTTTTGACCAGGATGTGACTTCATGTTTCCTATGGTGACTTCTAAAACCAGCACAGAGTGACATGACTCAACAGAGACTGGCTTGGTCATGGGGAAGATGAGCCGCACAGACATCACTGGCTGTGCACAAATGATGTGCCATGATGGGGTGTAAAGTGAAGGCAGAAGAGGGTAAGCCACATTGCTATGATACTGGGAAAGGGCTGGTCAATGATTTTAGTTTTTATATATACATCGAAATCTTTAATCACATTCTCAAGTTTCACACAGTAATTTTTGATGTTATGTACACACACACAAATGTGTAATGGTTCACCACTTCCAGAATGTGGTCATATCCAAAACATTTTTAAGAAATGAAAGCAGTAGCTCCTTGCTAAGGATGTTTCAGGAGGTTTGGGGGACTGGGATTTAGTGAGCTTCTGTCATTTAGGGCGTCTCTTGGCCATGGTCCCCTTCCTTCTGTGACTGTGATGTAGTCACACACTATAGTCTTCAGTGCTGGTTCACTAGTGTCAAATCATCATTCCGTGGAATCAAGACTGCCGTGGTGAAGGGGCAGCCTCGGAGGCAGGCTCTGGAGCTGCTTGGGTGTCTTTAGGCAGGGTGATGGCTAGCTCTCTTCAGCATGTAATCGGGGAAACCCTGGCATCTACTAGGGTGATATAGATGGTGATTTGAAAGAGCAAAACTAGACTTGGACTTGTGGGTGAGAAATGCTGGAAAATGACTTAGGACATGTGTAAACTTAGATGGAAAGACTGTAAATGTTTAATATGAATATAGTGTTCTTTTGAAGTAAGGCCAGCTGTTGAATGGTTAAATTGTGCATTTCTCATTTTGATGTGTCATGTATGTTAATGTATGAAATGAAATAAAATCAAAACTGGTACCTGTTTATACATAAATATGAGAAAAGACCTATTTTTGCAGCCATACATTCGGTAGGAACACCACCACCCAAGTTGCCAAAGGAGGCAGTGGTGAAACCTGCCCTGTTCTCAAGTAAATGAGGATTTAGCTCAAAATAATGTGGTGTTGTCATCAGGTATATTCTGTGTTCTGTCATTTGCATGGAACACAGGATCATCATGTACATCATGAAATGTACACTATGGTGTAGAAGCCTAAGGCACTTGGTAAATATTTTCTAGCAGACTGACTGATTCCAGAACACACAAGTAGGAAGAAAAAGGCCAGCTACACACTCATGGTCCATTTCAATTAATGTTACGATTCCAACAGGAAAAATAATAATAGGAAGGGCAATTGTTGAAGATCTAACCTCTGTCCTTGCCACGTACATCTTAGTGACCTCTCTGCTTATGACACTAGATTTCATAACTTCTTTTACAAGACGACTAGAAGCTTAGCTTCATCAGTTTCATAAAAATGAGGCATTGAAGGAATAAAGCTGCAGTGCAAGCAGATGGAATGACTGACTATAGAAAGAATCACAGGTGACCTTGAAGTTGGTTGACCTGAAGTTAGATTTAAGAAAATTTGTAAGAAGGATTGGGCTGAGTAAGCTAGACTAAAAGAACTGTCTCGGCTAGGACCCCGCAGAAAATAAGAGGTGGAAGTGAGATACAGGAATAAAGGGAAGTAGAATAAATCAGCCCCCAGAGATGATAGAGGGTAGCAGGAGGAACAGTTGTTTCAGTGAGACGCTTCCAACGAGAAGATGAAGATCTTGGGAGGGCCTGAGGGTCAGGCCAGTCACGAGCTTGGAGCCCTTTGACCAGCCTCAGCAGGCTGTTTGTTTGTTGTTGGAGGACTGGTTTGGATGTGACAACTACAATTCGACCAGAAATTAATTAAACTAAGAGGGGATGTTGGGCCCGGTGGCTCACGCCTGTAATCCCAGCACTTTGGGGGGCCGAGGCGGATGGATCACCTGAGGTCAGGAGTTGTTTGAGACTAGCCTAATTTTTGAGACTAAAAATAGAAAAATTAGTTGGGCGTTGTGGCGGGTGCCTGTAATCCCAGTTACTTGGGATGCTGAGGCAGGAGAACTGCTTGAACCCAGGAGGCAGAGGTTGCAGTGAGCTGAGATTGTGCCACTACACTCCAGCCTGGGCAACAAAAGCAAAACTCCATTTCAAATAAAATAGAAAACGAAGTGGGAAAATTAGGAAGGTGTAGTTTGAGATGTGAAGAAAAATATGGCAAAATTGGAGCTGAGTGTCTAAAGAGAGTATGTGAAGGGTAGGGGGCGTATACTGGGGCTAGTGGATGGAAATTTTTTAGCCTGAAAACATTGTTACTTTATCAATTTTTTTTTTTAAGACAGAGTCTTGCTCTGTCGCCCAGGCTGGAGTACAGTGATGTGATCTCAGCTCACTGCAACCTCCACCTCCCAGTTTTAAGCGATTCTCCTGCCTCAGCCTCCTGAGTAGCTGGGACTGCAGGTGTGCACCACCACACCCAGCTCATTTTTGTGTTTTTAGTAGAGATGGGGTTTCACCATGTTGGCCAGGATGGTCTGGATCTTTTGACCTCATGATCTTCCTGCCTTGGCCTCCCCAAAGTGCTAGGATTATACTTTATCTTATTCCTCTGGTTTTGTTTTTCTGAGAAGCAGGAATGTTTTAGATTACCTAGTAAACAAAATTTGTCTACATATTTTATCTGTGAATATTACTCTTCCGTGTCTATAAATGGAAGCGGGAAGTAAACTGTTTCTAGCTTTTGTGGGACCATTCATCCTTGAACAGCCTAATTTTACTTGGTTATATCATCTTTAAAGTTGCCAGATCAACTGGAAAATCACAGCACTGTCTTGGAAGATATTTACAAGTCAGTCACATTGTTGCACTTTATTTGCAGACACAGCAAAATGCATTTACGTAAAAACAGTTTCATTCTTTTGGTTCCAGCTCAAACATTACCATCAGTCTGAAAATGCTGTCCCACAGGAAATTCAGGATGTGACCCTGTAGAAGCAATGTGATAGGCAAATAGGGTAACAACTTGAAGAGCATTCAATAATGGTCTGGGTTCTCTTTGGTCGGAATTATGACAATTTCTAAGACCAGATTGAAAGTATTTGGTGCACAAAGGCTTTTGGCATAACTCATGCCTCAAGGAATGAGCCTTGATTGAAGAAAAATTAATTGGGTCATCAGTAAATTCCATCATGTCTTACACTGACATTGATAGCCCTGGAAAAATTCCTGAGGCATGGACACACACACACTAGCATAATGCTGGTCATCCTGGCAAGCAACTCCAGCTAGTTGCCAACTTTATCGTTTTGGTTTGAAGCAGGTGGATAATTATCTGGCTACCCTTTCCCTCTGTAGCCATAGCGTTTGAACGGAAGGCACATGCCTGGTGTGTCAAAAACCACAAGAAATTAAAATTTATGACAGCGGTCCCAACCTTTTTGGCACCAGGGACCCATTCCATAGAAGACAAGTTTTCTACACACAGGGAAATAGGGGGATGATTTCTGAATGAGACTATTCCATCTCCCACCATCAGGCATTAGTTAGATTCTCACAAGGGGCGCACACATGTGCAGTTCACTCTTAGGAAAGTCTAATGCTGGGGTTGATCTGACAGGAGGTGGAGCTCAGGCAGTGATGCGAGTGATGGGGAGTGGCTATAAATGCACATGAAGCTGTCTGGGGGTGTGGCCCCACCTGTAATCTCAGCACTTTGGGAGGTGGAGGCGGGTGGATCACAAGGTCAAGAGTTCAAGACCAGCCTGGCCAACACAGTGAAACCCCGTCTCTACTAAAAATACAAAAATTAGCCAGGTGTGATGGCATGCTCCTGTAGTCCCAGCTACCCAGGAGGCTGAGGCAGGAGAATCGCTTGAACCTGGGAGGCAGAGGTTGCAGTGAGCCAATATCGCACTGCTGCACTCCACCTTGGGCGACAGAGCAAGAATTCATATCCAAAAAAAAAAAAAAAAAAAAAAATACACATGAAGCTTCACTTGCTTGCCCACCATTCACCTCCTGCTGTGCAACCCAGTACCTAACAGGCCACAGATGGGTACCGGTGTGCGGCCTGGGCGTTGGAGACCCCCAATTTATGTTAAGTTAGTGAACAATAACGACACCTCCTCAGGGGCACTATATAGTTCTTAACAAAGAAGGAATGAAGACCAAGGTGGAGGAAAGAAAAGCAAAACTACTCTCATGATTACAATTCATACCTAAAAAGTTCACAAGAAGAAAAGTTTTCTCCCTAATCCATCTTTCGGGTCTTGAGTATCAACATTTGGAATACTTTCTGCTGAGCACTATATATCTGGGTTTAGCTGAAGTATAAACAAATCAGGAAGACCAAGTTCCCAATCGCACTAGAATTTTCATACGTTTGGTCATGTTTCTCTGACAATTCCTGGTTTTGCCTTGGGACTTACTAGGGGAAATGCCAAAGCTAAGTAAGTTCTACAAATAACACAACAGTGGCACATGTCAGCCGCCCCACGGCCATTAGTTTATGTAACCTTGTAAAACCGAGTTTGTAATACTTATAATGTAAGGGTATAACATTACCGACCTCCTTCATAAGTCTGAAGAAGCCACAAAGAAATACTCAGGATACAGAAACATACATACACACGCACACATACACACACGAAATCAAACTATTTTTATTTTTTTTAATAGACGGAAAAGGTTTCACCATGTTGATCAGGCTGGTCTTGAACTCCTGACTTCAGGTGATCCGCCCGCCTTGGCCTCCAAAGTGCTTGGATTACAGGCGTGAGCCACCATGCCCGGCCTCTCAAACTTTATTTTTTTACTCGAAAAGCAAATTCTCCCAGACTCAACTTTTTTGTTTTTTGAGACAGAGTTTCTTGTTGCCCAGGATGGAGTGCAATGGCACAATCTCAGCTAACTGCAACCTCCGCCTCCCGGGTTCAAGTGATTCTCCTGCCTCAGCCTCCTAAGTAACTGGGATTACAAGTGCCAGCCACCATGCCCAGCTAATGTTTGTATTTTTTTAGTAGAGATCGGGTTTCACCATGTTGGTCAGGCTGGTCTTGAACTCCTGACCTCAGGTGATCCACCCATCTCAGCCTCCCAAAGTGCTGGGATTACAGGCGTGGGCTACAGCGCCCAGCCTAAACTCATTTAATCAAATATTTACTCTGTGCAGAGAACACTGGGTAGGTATCTAGGTTCAAAATATATTTTAAGGATGTTATCTAAGACACAGGAGATTATATGTATATAGTCTATAAAACTATATAGTTACTAAGAGGGAAAGACATGAAATCTGCAAAGCTACACTATCACTTGCTCTTAACTCCACAATTCATTTACTATAAATTTATATATACATAATACAAGGGGTGACGGCCAGTTTCTACCAACCTTCCACTTCAACCAGTAAAACCAGGAGACTGCAGGTAGGGGCCTATCGAACAGTGTTCATAAATGAACGGATCGCTAGATACGCAAAACAGGCTCTAGAAAGCAGCAGCCAATGAACACCTAATTTATAATTGAAAGGAAGACAAGCAGCTCAACCTTAGGAGCTCAGAATTATTATTTTTTTTTAATTAGCTGGATTTGGTGGCACACACCTGTAGTCCTAGCCACTCAGGAGTCTGAGATGGGAGGATCCCTGGGGCCCAGGAGTTTGAGGCGGCAGTGCTCTATGACTGCACCACTGCCCTCCAGCCTGGGCAACAGAGCAAGACCCTGTCTCAAACCAAGATTAGAATCAGATCAAAGTTAGCTGAGATACATTAAATTAAGCAGATCTATTTTAATCTTGACCTAGGGCCACTGCTCAGAGACAACAAGTAACGCGCTCGCTGCAGTAAAGAGCTTAGTCAGAATCACAGACTTGGAAATTTAGAGCTGGAAGGGCCTGGAGAGCCCACCCAGACTAGCCGACACTGTAGGGAGGTGGAAACTGAGGCCGAGGGAATGAAATGGCTTGCCAAAGAGTAAGGCTAGAAACATCCAGCCAAGGGCTCTTTCACAACTCCTATCCCTGAAATATTTCATAATGGCCAGAGAGGTCATGGGGTATTAACCAACAAAGAGATCCAGCATAACTGCTTCTTGAAATACAAATCACTCAGACTGCCAGGTTCCATCAGGAAATAGCAAAACATCAGAGAGAAAGGACTGGTAACACCATGTTACTAGTCAGAGGTTCAATCAGAGAAGAACCACTAGGGATGAAGTAGAATGAGAGGATTGGTAAAGGGATTTGACTTAAGCAATACAGGGGCTGGTAAAAGTCTTGGTTCTCCTTTTCTGTCGGGAAGGACGGTGGGGGAGAGTAAGGACAACTGAGACCTGCGAGCAACAAGCCAGGACCTGCACCTGCCTCTCACCACAGCCCGCGCCGGCCTCTCCTCATCCCCAAGCCTTCATCCTTGCAGCTGCAGACCAAGAAGCTGGTCCTCATACCTGGCCCAGGGTTTGGAAAAGGCGAAGGCAGAGTTCTGTGGGAGCTGGAGAAGCTGTGGGCCCAGCAGCTGCCCATACCACAGGTGCAGGAGATCCATGGAAACGTGCATGAGATGGAACAGGGTCTGACCTACATCAGCTTTCAGTGAATACACACGGCTATCGCTCTACATCTACTTCCAAACCTCATGCAAATCTCTCTCGTGGCCAACCCTCACCAGAGAAACAAACACAGAAGGGAATTCTGGGAACACAGTTCAGTTTAGCCAAGTTGACGACACTGCAAAAACCACAACACACCATCAATATTAAACTAGAATACTTTGCAAAAGTATTGAATTTGCCTATTGTTCTTCTGCCATACTTCTCTGCTTTCACCCAGTAATAAGTAGCCTATCACCTACCTAGTCAGGACCCCAATCTAAGTTAACCCCATGTTTTATCTAACTTCCTTAGAAGGAGACAGTTGCTGGAGAGCTGGTTGGCTGTGCAGTTTGTTTGTGCTGCGCTGGGTCTGCCATTCTGCCCTGTGCCAACCACTAACTGCCGCAGCACTGGAAAAGCTCGGCCCTCGCCGGCTTGAGCTGCCTCCCACTCTGTGCTTTCACGTGTCACCTGTATTAAGTACAGTTAAGGGCCGGGCGCGGTGGCTCACGCCTGTAATCCCAGTACTTTGGGAGGCCGAGCCGGGCAGATCACCTGAGGTCAGGATTTCGAGACCAGCCCTGATCAACATGGAGAAACCCCGTCTCTACTAAAAATACAAAATTAGCCAGGCATCGTGGTGCATGCCTGTAATCCCAGCTACTCAGGAGGCTGAGGCAGGAGAATTGCTTGAACCTGGGAGGCGGAGGTTGTGGTGAGCCGAGATCACACCACTGCACTCCAGCCTGGGCATCAAGATCGAAACTTGGTCTCAAAAAAAAAAAAATGCAGTGAGGATAACAGCACCTGAGCTATTTTTGTAGCTCTATAAACAATCAACCCTTCATTCTTTGAACCTACAAACATATCCCTTGTTGAGAACTGGGTTCTGTATACCTCAGAAGAAAGACAATGATGGTGATGTCTTAAAAATACCACTTCCTGTCAATCTAGATGAAAGAAATATGAATATTCATTGTATTATTCTTTGAAATTTGAAAATGTAAAATTTAAAAAAAAGGTTTTTTTTACCTGAAATCTCAGCTACTTGGGAGGCGGAGGCAGGAGAATCACTTGAACCTGGGAGGTGGAGGTTGCAGTGAGCTGAGATCACGCCATTGCACTCCAGCCGAGGTGGCAGTAAGACTCCGTCTCAATTTTAAATTAGCTGGATTTGGTGGTACACACCTGTAGTCCCAGCTACTCAGGAGTCTCAGACGGGAGGATTCCTGGGTCCCAGGAGTTTGAGGCAGCGTGTACTATGACTGTGCCACTGCACGCCAGCCTGAGCAACAGAGCAAGACCCTGTCTCAAACCAAGATTAGAATCAGATCAAGGTTAGCCAAGATACATTAAATTAAGTGGATCAATTTTAGTCCTGTGAATCTACTGAAGGCTCTTTCTGGCATCTGAAAACACACCTCCCGAGGCTTGTAGGAACACAGGGAACAGGGTGCAGGCCTGCGTGGCAGCCCAGCCTCAGCGACTCCCCTCGGCCCTGGCTCTTAGTCTCAAGGTGTCTGCCTAGGTGTGCTCCCCACGTTCCATTCTTTGCTCCTTCCAGCAGAACACCTATGGTGTGCAAAGTACTACACGAAGCACTTCTATTGTTACTCAAATCACTTCCTTTCCTAAGCTCCCAGAGAAATTCAGCAGTGTTTTGAGTTTCTTCTTTTCAGAAATGAAGGCCTGAGGCTCTCTGGCCCTATTTGTATCCCGGGCACAGTATCGGACACATCAAATGGGCTCAAGAAATGCCTGTGGGATCAGAGATCTCTGTAGTCAGTGTCCAGAGCCTTCTCATCCCACACATTTTCTAGGCTAGTAAAACCACATGCTGGTTAAAACCTTGCTACAAAAATTGAAATCCTGCCAGGGTGTTGAAAGAAAGCTAAACTATGTGTGCATCGAGGAAAACGGTTATCAGTGGAGACGCATCTGATGAGGGTGTGGAAAGGGAGGCTTCAGTTTCTGATGACGACTAAGGGCCACCATAATCTGGCAGACAACAAAACGCCAGTGTTGCACCTGGGCAGGAAGACGCGCCCCAGATAAGGGCTTGGTGTGATGGAAACAGGCAGGGCAGAAACGGGAACAACACAGAGACATAGATTCAATTAGATTTTCATGTTTACAACACATAAGCCAGAGAGCGGACTGAGATTTCACCTCAGGGCACTGAAAACACAGAGCTTCTTAACATATTTCTCCCCTTGTCTCTATATTTTTATTCCAGTACCTGGACCACACTATATACTCTCAATTAAAAAAAAAACTAAATAAAAATAACTCTCCATACAGAGTTCGTCAAAGAATTCCTAATAATTCACATGTTCCAGCTTCAGTTATCACTGAGAATTGGTTTGGTTCCTTTCACACAGGGAAATTGCATCAAGGAAAAAAGTTGAGCCAAGTTAGATTTTCACGCCAGCTGGACTCCTTCGCACCCACTTCAGGGAGCACCAGAGCCTCGCGCTATCCTCCAGCCCTGGTCAGATGATAGGATTTTGGCTCCTCAAGGTTTGGGTGTTGCAGGCTTCCAGCCCCAAGCAGCTAAAGTCTAAGCTCGCGGTCGGGCTTCATGCTGAAGGGCTCCAGCCGCTCGCCCTCGGGGAGCAAGCTATTGAGCCTGTCCAGCAGGGGCACGGTCTGGTCGATGCCCATCTGTATGCGGCGGAGGATGGCGGACATCTCGTTCACTTTCTGGATCTGCTCAGCATATTTGGCGTATCTTTTCTGGCGCTCCTGCATGAAGCTGAACAGGGTTTCTACAGACAGATCCATCTGTGGACGGGAAAAAGTACATTATTATACCTTGTTTCCTCAAGTCCTCTCCACAGGGCCAGGTGTCCAGCTGTGAGGGACAGAGTCCCGTAGGTCAAGTGGAAGTGGACAAGTTTTACAGGAAGCACCGGGGGCTAAAAAGCCCTTCAGGGACACAGCTTTATCAATTGCTGCACCAGAACCACCTTTAGAAGAGACCTGAGAGGGGACTGTCCCCGGCTCTATGTTCTGGAAATGTGCGTTATTTGTACCTTGTTGAGACCCCGAGATTTCTATCTCCCCTCCTAGATGTAGAAATCAGTCAGGCCAGGGCTGAATCTGGCTCTGCCACATGCATGAACTGCTTGCTACTACTTATCTTCGGTAGCTCAGTTTCCTCATCTAGAAAAAAACTAGAAGATGGGCGTGGTGGTGTGAGCCTGTAATCCCAGCTACTTGGGAGGCTGAGGCAGGAGGATAGCTTGAGCTGAGGAGGTTGAAGCTGCAGTGAGCCATGATCATGCCTCTGCACTCCAGCCTGAGCCACAGAGTGAGACCCTGTCTCTAACAATGACAACAAACCCAAAGTCCAAAACACACGTTCTTCACTCACTCCCACTCTTTCCTGGATGGCTGCAGATTGGTGGTCACTCAGGGAACACTGCAAGAGAAGGGTGTCTCTCCCTGCCAGGGCCAAAATGCAACCAAGGCTCCCATCCATACAATGACCACACTGTTTTTTGTCAAACTGTGAGGACTGTCTCATGTGCCCCTTTTCCCCATTAAAGAAACTGTAGGCTCTGGGCTCCCGTGTGACTTCTCTCCCCTGCAAAGGCTCTTCAGTACCTATCACCCAGATACAAATAGGGAGAGGGGACCGCCATCGTGTTGGGCACCTGCATCCCTTCCTCAGCACAGACCCCACTTTCACCCTCTCAACCCTTGTTTCCCTCCCAGGCCAGGAGAGAAACAGTTCGACTACCAAGGTCCACACTCCGATCCCAACGTTCCCGGGCTCCTCCAGCCCTTCCTTCTGGTTTATGCCCAGGGCGTGCCCTTTCCTGACCTTGCATCAGGATGAGGGCTCAACACCCGGTACCACAGAGCCTCTGAAAATGGCTTTGAGAGACACAAAATCAAACTAACGAAAACATGGGAGACCAAAGCCAGCCCCAAGAAAAAGTAACAAGTTCCATTTGGTTATTGCGTGTGGGGAGGGCACGAGGGGCGGGAGGTGATGGAAGGACGTCAGTGCTGCTGTCCTCTGGCGGGCCTGCCCGGCTTGTCTGAGTGCCTGCAGGGCAGAAGGCACAGCTAGTTGGTGGGGGAGATGGAGAAGTTAAAAAAAAAAAAAAAAACCCCATCGGAGTGGGCAACTCCAAACAATGTGGAAACAACGCACACCTTCGGGCTTCTCTGCAGCCCTGTCGCCCTCGGCACTTTGGAAGTTGTGAGCCAGGAGGTTCCTGCACTCCTGACAGTCACTCACCGGGCGTTTTCAGGGTGGCCTTGCAATGAGCACCGAGAAACACTCCACACACCTGAGAGACAGCGGGGCACGGGGAAACGAGGTGGAATCCTGAATTCAGAACCTTCTTGAGCATCACACTTTACTTGGCGGGGCATTCCTGGCCCTCCACCCCTCAGGCCGTACCAGACTAGACAGATGCTTGAAGACTCTATCTGAAATGGCCTCCAAGGCTCTACCTTATCAAATCTAAAGTCCTTGGCAATCAATCCATCCCCCTGATTCACACCCGATGACGACTGTTCACAACTGTCTTCGCGAGGTGCTTGTCAAATGGCATGTACTTCCCTACCCGTTTCCACAGTCAGCTGGGGCCTGCATTTAATGTCTCCAAAGCTTTTGTCCAAAGGCACTTTCTGTCAATGCTTAAACGAGCACACACAGTTCCAGCAGGTTGTTCACACGCACTGACATCATGTCTTACTCCATTACGCTCCATGGAAAAAAACCAACCACAAGAGGAAACTTAGTTTGCGTGACTTTCAAGATCTCACAGTGACAGAACCAACACTAGACCCCAGGTCTCCTAAGTCCAGCAGCTCCCCTCGTTTACACGTATTTCCTGAGCAAGAGCCTATAGCACTGATGCTATATGAGACTTCTGTTGGCACATGACATGGCATTACAGACGACTGGATCAGATGAGGGGAAAGTTATTACCTTTTAAATGTTTCCCCCATTCTTTGCTGCAAAGTCTCAACTTGGTGCAAGCAACAATGGAATACCTGGAAAAGGATAGTAAGACTGGTAATGCCATTTTTGATGTCTCTGCCTTCTGCTCTTGAGGCAACACTGCCCCAGTCCATAATCCTTACCTTTGCTCCATAAGCTCCCCAACACATGATCATCATAACACATTTGACATGACTGTAGGCAGTAAACCAGTATCGCAAGCAATTCTGAATCACCATTTTGGCAATCTAGGGATATATCCTCATTTGCCTTTCCTATTTCCATTTTTGGCACAAGGATTCTAACAAGATAGCATATATACTAATAGCGTTCTGGATAAACAGAGGTGTTATGATACCACTAGGGTCGCCTCGCTGAATACTCCATAGCCATTCAGAAGACCCAGCTTGGCTGGGTGCAGTGGCTCACGCCTGTAATCCCAGCACTTTGGGAGGCCGAGGCAAGCGTACTGCCTGAACTCAGTTTGAAATCAGCCTGGGCAACACAGCGAAACTCTGTCTCTATTAAAATAAAAAAAAATTATCTGGGCATGGCAGTGGGTGCCTGTAGTCCCAGCTGCTCAGGAGGCTGAGGCAGGAGAATCACTTGAACCTGGGAGGCAGAAGTTACAGTGAGCCGAGATGGCGCCACTGCAACCACAAAGCTGTTTGTGAAATGGATAGTTACGATTTTTGTTCAGCGCACTCATCAATCCATTCATCCACCAATAAAACAGTAGTGAAGATGACAGGTTCTGGAGTCAGACTACCTAGGTTTAAGGGCCACCCTTGATCCAGTATCTATGTGATTTTAGAAAATTACCCAGAAGGGTGATTCCGTGAGAGCAAGGATTTGGTGTGCTTTAAACCCTGCTATATCCCCGGTACCCAGCACAGAGCAGGTCCTGAATAAATATTTGTTGAATAAATGAATGAAAAATCTATGTAAGCCTCAGTTTCCTCAACTGTAAGGGAGTAGGGATAACAACAGTGGCTATTTATATGACTGTCCTGAGGATTAAATGAGATATTGCATGGAGAACATTATTATACTGCCCAGCACACAGTCAGCACTGGGTAAGTGTGAACTATTAACACACAGGCAACAGACAGTTACTGAGTAGCATCACATGTCAGGCACCATGCGAAGTCCTAGGATATAGATATTGAGAACCAAAACTACTCATACCCACACAGCTTACTGTGTACATTAATATGAATTTTCTTTTCCACTGTTTCTGTTAACATGACTTTACTATTCCAAGAAACTGAGGCCCAGAAACATAGAAATTGCAAATAACTTTGTTTCAGGAACTTAAAAAAAAATACTAAATGAGGCCGGGCGTGGTGGCTCATGCCTGTAATCCCAGCACTTTGGGAGGCTGAGGTGGGTGGATCACAAGGTCAGGTGATCGACAAGATCATCCTGGCCAACATGGTGAAACCCCGACTCTGCTAAAATTAAAAAAAAAGAAAAAATAGCCAGGCGTGGTGGCGCACACCTGTAGTCCCAGCTACTCAGGAGGCTCAGGGGAATCGCTTGATCTCGGGAGGCGGGGGTTGCAGTGAGCTGAGATCGTGCCACTGCACTCTAGCTCGGTAACAGAGCAAGACTCCGTCTAAAAAAACAAAATAAAATGAAGCAGCTGATTTTTCGAATAGAAAGTGAACAGACTCTTTATTCTCCACAGCTCTTGCCTCCAAACCCTCGCCTTGCCGTGACCACAGGACCGAGTTCTAGTCAGTGGTGTGAGCGTGCAGGTCTTTCCCAGCAGCTTCCAGGCGCCTTCCTGAAAAGGTTGCTGGCATGCACTCTGTGTTGCTTCTCTTCTTCACTGTCCCTTCCTCAACTCTGCTGCTGCTGGAATGCAGGTGCAGCCCATGTAGACCATGAGAACAAGGAGGGTTACATCCTTGAGTTGGCAGATAATGAGCTAGAAGAAGCCTGGGTCCACGAGGATGTTTATGGGTAAGAGTAGACCAGGCCTGAGAGAGAATAAACTTTCATTTTGTATAAGCCACCATCATTTGGGGTTTCTGTAACACTAGTTAATATAATCATAAGATTTATACTGATAGATATGAATGCTGACCAGGTGCGGTGGCTCAGGCCTGTCATTCCAGCACTTTGGGAGGTTGAGGTAGGAGGACCACTTGAGCCCAGGAACTCAAGAGCGGCCATGACGACACAGTGAGTCCTCATCTCTAGAAAAAATAAAATAAAAATTAGCCAGGTGTGATGAACACACCTGTAGTCCCACCTGCTCCAGAGGCTGAGGTGAGAGAACTGCTTGACCTCAGGAAGTTGAGGTTGCAGTGAGCTGTGATCACACCACCACACTCCAGCCTGGACAAAAGAGCAAGGCCCTAACACAGGGAAAAAAAAAAAATGAATGCAATAAAGGCTTTGCCTTCAAGGAACTCATCATTTACTCAAAGTCATACTTCAAAACTTTGCCCTACAGATTCATATATCACCTCTGGTGCCAGTCCATTTCAAAGGACAAGTGAAAAAGAAGGGGAAACTAATTGAGAATATAACTGCAGGCCTCATTAAAGTATTAGGCATCTGCAGAATGTGTGCAAAGTTGCTCCAAATACCTTCTATCAGTGGTATGGGCCCATTTGCCCACCTGGCTGGTCCACTCAATAAATGGGCTCAAAATATTAACAAATCAAATCCAGAAATATACAAAAAGAATAATATATTATGACCAAGCGATACTTATATGTAAAGGAGAGAAACTTTTTCAACATCTGAAAAATCAAGCAAAGTAACTTGCTGTTTCAACAGAACAGAGATTAGAAATCTATGATGGTCTCAATAGATATAAGAAAAAGCATTCAACAAACTGAACATGCATTTATTATGGAAATTTTCAACAAAGTAGGAACAGAAGGAAACTTCCTGAACCTGAAAAAGGGCATCTATGAAAATGGTTATTGGTGAAAGACACTTTTCTCCCTAAGATTAGGAACAAGGCAAGCATGTCTACACTCTTACCACTTCTATTCAACATTGTACTGAAGGTCCTAGCCAATGCAATAAATTAAGTAAAACGCAAATAAATTAGAAAGGAATAACAAAAGGGTCTTCATCTGCAGATGACACAATGCACTTAGAAAATCTTAAAAAACTCTACCAAAAACTATCAAAATGAAATCAGCAAGGTTGCAAGATACATGGTCAGTATACAGAAATCAACTGTATTTCTACGTAACAATGAATGACAGGACAATGGAATGAAAGAATACTATTTACAACTGCATCAACAACATGAAATACTTAGGCAAAAATTCAATGAAATATGTATAAGACCTGTACACTGATATCACAAAACAATGCTCTAAAAGATAAAAAAAGATCTCAAAAAACGAATTATATCATGTTCATGGACTGTCAGATTCAATACTGTCAAGGTGTTGATGCTTGCCAAATTGATCAAGAGATTCATTTGTAATCCAATAAAAATTCTAGAAGGCATTTTTTTTAAAAAAACAGGAATTGGTTAGCTGATTCTAAGCACACAGAAAGGCAAAAAAAAAAAAAAAAAAGGAAAGAACAAAGTTTGAAGACTTACAGTACTTGATTTCAGGACTTACGATAAAGCTATAGTAATCAGGTTAGTGTGGTGCTAGCATAGAGACACACAGATCAATGAAACGGAAGACAGTGTAAAAATCATCTAAAAACATATGGTTAATTTATTTTTTTTATTGTTGTTACAAAGGTTCCAAGGCAATTCAATAGGGGAAAAAGTTTTTCAATAATGTGTGTTAGAATATCTAGATATCCATACAGAGAAAGGATGAACCTGGACCCTTAACACTTCGCACTGCATACACAAGAAATTAACAGGGAATGGATCACAGATCTAAATATGGAAGCTAAACCTACAAAATTTTTAGAAGAAAATATAGGAGAAAAATATTTGCTACCTTGAGGTATGCAAAGATTTCTAATTTTCAAAAAGTGTTAACCATAAAATAAAAATGGTTAAACTGATTTTCATCAAACTAAACACTTCTCTTAAAAAGAAACCATTAATGCAATACCACTGATTTGATAATGGTAAAAATTTAAAAATATTAAAAAAATAAACCATTAAAGGTGGCTCACACCTGTGATCACAGCACTGTGGGAGGCTGAGGTGGGTGGATCACGAGGTCAAGAGATCAAGACCATCCTGGCCAACATGGTAAAACCCCGCCTCTACTAAAAATAGAAAAATTAGCTGGGGGTGGTGGTGCGCACCTGTAATCCCAGCTACTCAGGAGGCTGAGGCAGGAGAATCACTTGAACTGGGAGGCAGAGGTTGCAGTGAGCCAAAATCGACCCACTGCACTCCAGCCTGGCAACTGAGCCAGACTCCATTTAAAAAAAAAAAAAAAAAAAAAAAAAAAAAATACCATTAAGACCATTAAGAAAACGAGGCCCACAACAGTGGCTCATGCCTGTAATCCCAGCACTGTGGGAGGCTGAGGCAGGCAGATCACCTGAAGTCAAGTGTTCAAGACCAGCCTGGCCAACATGGTAAAAGCCTGTTTCTACTAAAAATATAAAAATTAGCTAGGCGTTGTGGTGCACACCTGTGATCTCAGCTACTCAGGATACTGAGACAGGAGAATCTCTTGATTTTCTTGAACCCAAGAGGCGGAAGTTGCAGTGAGCCGAGATTACACCACTGCCCTCCAGCCTGGGTGACAGAGCAAGACTGTCTCAAAAAAAAAAAAAAAAAAAAAAAAAAAAATGTGTGATAGAAAAAAAAGGAATATTTTAAAATTTTTTAATAAAAAATTCAAATTTTATACCCTATGAAAATAAG
>CAUYLG010057247.1:0-52126 GCA_963573385.1 Cacajao melanocephalus
AAAACACCAAAAGCATTGGCAACAAAAGCCAAAATAGACAAATGGGACCTAATCAAACTCCACAGCTTCTGCACAGCAAAAGAAACAGTCATTAGAGTGAATTAGCAACCAACAGAATGGGAAAAATTTTTGCCATCTACCCATCTGACAAAGGGCTGATATCCAGAATCTACAAAGAACTAAAACAGATGTACAAGAAAAAAACAAGCCCATTCAAAAGTGGGTGAAGGATACGAACAGACACTTTACAAAAGAAGACATACATGAGGCCAACAAACATATGAAAAAATGCTCATCATCACTGATCATTACAGAAATGCAAATCAAAACTACATCGAGATACCATCTCACTCCAGTTAGAATCGCGATCATTAAAAAATCTGGAGACAACAGATGCTGAAGAGGATGTGGAGAAATAGGAACACTTTAACACTGTTGGTGGGAGTGTAAACTAGTTCAACCATTGTGGAAGACAGTGTGGCGCTTCCTCAAGGACCTAGAAATAGAAATTCCATTTGACCCAGCAATCTCATTACTGGGTATATACCCAAAGGATTATAAATCATCCTATTATAAAGACACATGCACGCATATGTTCATAGCAGCACTGTTTACAATAGCAAAGATCTGGAACCAACCCAAATGCCCACAATGATAGACTGGACAAAGAAAATGTGGCACATATACACCATGCAATACTATGCAGCCATAAAAAATGATGAGTTCGTGTCCTTTATAGGGACATGGATGAATCTGGAAACCATCATTCTCAGCAAACTCACACAAGAACAGAAAATCAAACACCACATGTTCTCACTCATAGGTGGGTGTTGAACAATGAGAACACATGGACACAGGGAGGGGAGCATCACACACTGGGGTCTATTGGGGGGGCAAGGAAGGGACAGCATGGGGGTGGTGGGGAGGTTGGGGAGGGATAACATGGGGAGAAATGCCAGATGTAGGTGACGAGGGGATGGAGGCAGCAAACCACATTGCCATGTATGTACCTATGCAACAATCCTGCATGATCTGCACGTGTACCCCAGAACCTAAAGTACAATTAAAAAAGCAAAATAAATAAATAAATAAATAAATAAAATACCTTTCTGTGACACTGAAAAAAAAAAGAAAAATTTCTTTAGTTGCATTTCAAACAGACTAGAGAGCTCTAGTTTGAAATGACTTCATCCTCTGAAAGCCCTAAAACTTTATAAAAGTAGTAAAAATGCAGAAAAATATTTTGACTGAAATTATAAAATTCTAATGTATTAGAAAGATAAACCATCTCGACTGACCATTGTACTCTGCCCTACTCTAACTCATTCTTGTCCTTATCAGCTGAATGTCTTACTGGCAGTAACCGATTTCTTTAAATGATAAGACCCAACAGAGCTAACTGTACATTTTTGTTTTTCTTTATAATGGTGACTTTTGTTGTAAATTCCTTATGTGTTCACAATTTGTTCAGAGCTCAGGAAGGGGATACTACTGTAACAGATGCTCTTCAGGTATAGTTTTCAGTTGCTTATTAAATATTTTTTGCTTTTATGTAAATAGAGAATATACCTTTCTCAATTTTTTGGTCAAAGATTTATGTCAATGGCTCTATGCATATAGCTACATAAACTACAAAGTCAAACATGAATAATAAATACATTGCTGGCTTATTGCATCAAATAAAGAAAAGCTGCATGTTCATGATGATATTTACATTCTTCACAATTTTGGACCACTAGAAATTTATTTATATTTCATTAAGGCATTATTAATTTCTTCTGCTGAAAGTAATTACTTTGGTTATCTATTGCTGTGAATCAAACCATCTCAAAACTTAATGGCTTAAAACCATGACAATTATTTATTTCCTCATGAATCTGAAATTTGGGCAGTGCTAAGAGGTGAGCAGCTCATTTCTGCTCCAAAAGACATCAGCTAGTTCAGCTCAGCTGAGGCTGGAGGATCTACTTCTAAAATAGCTCATTATAATGGCTGCAAGTTGATGCTAGCTTTGAGCTAGGAGGTCAGCCAGGGGTATAAATTAGTGGCTTTTGTTTATTTCCCACAATGTGCTGGAGCTTCCTCCCAACATGGTGGCTAATTTCCAAGAATATATATTTGAAAAGACAGAAACAGGAAGCTGCCAGTCTTTTAAGACCTCAGCCTGATAACTGGCGCAACACTATTTCTGCCATGTTCTATTTGTCAAGCAGTGGCAGACCTCACCTAGATCCAAGAAAAGAGGACATGAAACTCACCTCTTGATGAGAACAATGTCAAAAATTTGTGTCTATCTTTAATCCACTCCAGTATTATACACTTTCCAACTAATATTGAAGACATAATAACAGAAAGAAAAGTAATTAGGAAAATGAGCAGTAGCAGTCACTCTTCCTATGATTAAGTGATAGAACACCACTCAAAAGAAGTAATAGAATGGTTTGATGACTGCTTTAGAAATATTTGAAATTTTCTATTTTTGTGGTTCTCATCTTTTTGGACTCATGATATCCAGTTTAGTAGCAGAATTTTTTTTGACAGTGTATATCAGACACTGATGGTTGCCTATCCAGTATTCCCTTTCTCCTTCTTTCTTACTGAGAGAGCTCTGAAGTTATTTATGTCAGCAATGTGCATAGGAAAAAATTCTAATGTCCCTGCATTCCTTTGCATCTAAGGATTGCCATGGGACACAGTTCTGGCCAATTCATTGTAAATAGAAATCATTCTAGGAAAACACTTTAAGAGGACAAACTCAGGTGTGTTGTTCTTCTTCATTCTTCCTCTGTCATCTTGTCTGGATTTCTAATGTGGTGTCGATGGTGTAACAGTCTTGTGATTAACAAGTGATAACAAGGAAGAAAGCAACGTGTCCAGAATCAATACGAGGAAAGGTGGAAGGCTGGGTTCTTGATGGTCTTGTGGAATCCCTAGCAGTCTTATACTGTCTGTTCTAGATTTTTCGAAACATGACAACCCTGTATGTGGTTAAACTCAGCAATTTGGATTCTGTTGTATAAAGTCAAATTAAGTTTTTAACTGAATTACTACTCTAAAATAGCAAAATTATAATCATAGCTAGAGATTAAATATATATTATAGTATGTGTAAGAGCATCTGCAGATTCTCCTCTGTTCACTATGTTTCTATAAGAATAGAGCTGGTGCTGCTCTGACTGCCGTCTCTTCTATATTCATGAGGCAACGTTTTTGCATGTTCAATAAGTGTGTGCTGTTTGTGCCAGCAGGATATTATAACATGTTTCTTACCTCTTACTTGCAGCATATTGAGTCCTGCTCTATAATGGGCAATGTGGTCCACTTAGCTCAACATTTCATCTAACAGACAGTACTACCCATGGTTATACCAAAAATAAATAAAACTAGAGTAGTTTACCAATGAAGTGCTTGCAGTGTATCAGTGATGGACCATTGTCATAACCCATGAAGTATAATTTTGACTAAGTTTCAAAAATATTTTAACAGCTGCGCCCAAGGAGTAGAATTGTGTCAGTAAATGGGCATAGATTCTGAGTAAATTATATGGATTTGGCTGCTTTAGTAGAGGCCACATAACAGTGGCCTCTTAAACATAATAGAGAGTTCATTTTGCTCTCATGTAAAAGTCTGAGTTGGGAGGTGGCCAGGGTGAGTTTGAGGTGAGTGGATGAGTCAGCAGCTAAGCAGCTGTAGTTCACCAGGAAATCCAGGTTTCTTCTATGTCATTGCTAGGCCATTGCCTAGACTTGATTGCTGTCCTTATCCACATGGTCAAAGCTGGCTCACAACCACTATGTCCTCATTCTAGACTTTGGGGATAGAGAAATAAGCAATGACCAAGTAGCCTCCCATAAGAACGTGATCCAGAACTTGTCTACATTCTTTTTGCCTACGTCTCATTGGCCACTTGTTAACAAGCCACAATCACCCATTAGGAAATGGCTCTGTTAGGAAATGACTCTAGTTGGGGCCCCATGTGTCTAGCTAAAAATGGGAAGGTTCTACCACTAAAAAAGAGCAAAATGGATGCTAGGTGACAATTGGCTGCCTCTTTCACAACGAGTATCTCATCCACCTTCAGAGGAGGGATGGTCTGTCATGCTGGTGCTGTCATGTTTTTTGGCCCTTCTAAGAAATGTCAGACTCAACCATTGTTCATGTGGTATTGAAAGTCTGTGGGCCTGCCCTCAATCAGCAGTGTTTTTTTTGCTCTCCAGTTCATGCATCCCAGATACCTGACAATTGCCTGCCTTTCTCTTCGTTTCTGCATTCCTCACGTCTGTTACCATCTCACTTCGCTGCCATATTGTTAGATACTTCTTTGCTTTCAATATCTATATTGAAATACCCAGAGCAATTCCAAGTTTAGCAACAACTTTACTGAAGACAGTTGGTGGTGGTAGGGGATGAGGGATCACTACACAGAGCCTTCCACCTTCTCAGTGGCTTCTGCTCCCCTCATCTCCCTTCCCAACCAACCTCTTCACTCACTCTTCCAAATTGCCCAGTGGCCTTCCAGATTCCTTTTCCTCTGTTAGGGAGAACTGTTTTCCTGTTCCTCACAAGCTTTCACAACAGACCTAGAGGGTTCCACTTGTACCCTAAGTCTTATTACCAGCAAAAGTTGTTTTCTCCCTAAAAGGAATTCTAGCATCAGCTGTTGAAATAATAAATTTCCTCACATCATTGTTAAATGAAATCAACTTGTGCATTTGTTGTAAAAACATTGTTGAGGACATTTTCCATTACATCACACAATTTATCCTCTATAAACCTTCATATCAAAAAGTTATTTTAGATTTCAGTGCTAGAAAAAACTCCTTCTCCGAAAGCATGCTTCCTCCTTTCTAATAATAAGAGCTATATTACTTATCATGATTTCTGAACTATTTAACTGGGAGCCAAATTTACATCTCTCTCATTGTGATTATGTTAAACATACCATTAGCATATTTCTATTTTCTTGCACTTGCTTGAGTCATTTTATATGTCTATCATATTGGTCTGCCTTTTGTTATACGTCGTTTTAAAACTTTTTAAAAAAGAGTCAAGATAAAAATTAGTTAAAAAGTAAATAAGTAACACAGAGGTCTTTTAAGGCAAGAGTATGCAGTGTTTTTGACCTTCCAGTTCCTTAGGCAAAAGGCCGAATATATCACTCACTCTACTCAGTCCTTCCAAGGAAAGAATAACTCAGTGAAGATGCGACCTTCACATTAAGAATGCAACATCTAAAAATTAGCTATTACACACTTATTCACTAGAAGAACCCACAACTTTTGTGCCATTTTTGATCCTTTCAATGCTGCTTGTTTCTAAGAGTCTTTGGCCACTTGTTTCACTCCAGCCACCGCTACAGTGACCATACTGATGAGGGCTTCAGTTGACTTTTTTTTCTTTTTCTTTTCTTTATTATTATACTTTAAGTCCTGGGATACATGTGAAGAACGTGCAGGTTTGTTACATAGGTATACATGTGCCACAGTGGTTTGTTGCACTCATCAACCTGTCATCTACATTAGGTATTTCTCCTAATGCTATCCCTCCCCTGGTCCTCCACTCCGTGACAGGCCCCAGTGTGTGATGTTCCCCTCCCTGTGTCCACATGTTCTCACTATTCAACTCCCACTTATGAGTGAGAACATGCGGTGTTTGTTTTCTGTCCTGTGTTTATTTGCTCAGAATGATGGTTTCCAGCTTCATCCATGTCCCTGCAAAGGACATGAACTCCTTTATTATGGCTACATGCTACATTTTCTCTATCTCTAGCTTTTGTTAAGAGCATTGGAAGCCTCTCAAAAACTCTTACAGCCTCAGCATAGCCAACTAAAGACATGCTGTGAAGACAGAGGTCTTGTCTGTCGCTTTATAATACTGTCATTTTTTGTAACTGCAAGATAGAATATACTGAAAATAAATCCCAGGATCTTATTTTAAGGATGCCTAAGTTAGTGGCATGCTATTGGTCATAGGTTGAATTGTGTCCGTCCAAAACAAGCGTTGAAATCCTAACTCCTGGCACCTTGGACTGCTACCTCAATCGGAAATTGAGTCATTGCAGATATAATTAAAGTCATACAGGTGCAGGGCAGGCCCATAATCCAATATGACTGCTGTCTTTATAAGAAAGAGAGAAAGAACAGAGAGAGACACACAAGGAGAAAACTATGTGATGACAAAGACAGAAATTAGAGTGGTGCAGCTACAAGCCAAGGAATGCCAAATATGGCCAACAAATGTCACAAGCTAGGAAAAGGCAAAGAAGGAAACCACTCTAGGTTTCAGAGGGATCCATGGTCCTACCGAGAGCTTCATTTCAGACTTCTAGACTCCAGAGCTGTGAGACAACAAATTTCTGTTGTATTAAGTCACCTAATTTGTGGTACTTTGTTAGGGCAGCCCGGTGGTAACAAAGACAGAAACACACTACAACATTATATCCCACCATCTATGGCAAAGGAGTTGCAATAATGGGTACAGGGCAAGGGGATTCACTAGTACTACCATGTACCCCATCACCTAGAAGCTGCTGGCCTAAGAGAATGGCAGAATAGTCTATTAAAAGCTCAGCTAAGAGGCTAACCATGGACAACATGCTAAGGATTATAGCACTGCCCTCCAACTTGTGACATATGTGCCAAACCAATGCTTGGCATATGGTGTGGGCCCTTAACAGCTAGAATACACAGAGGCAGGGACCAAGGAGTGCAAGCAGGATTGACTTCTCTCACTATCATTTCCAGCCAGACACTTGTGGAATTTATGCTTTCCGAACCCATACACTTAAGCTCTGATAAGTTAGACGTCCTGGTTCGCAGGGAATTCCTTTTTTCAGGCAACACAGTAAAGGTTTAGCTGAACTTGCAACTACAACTGCCACTTGATTACTTTGGGCAAAGAAAGGAGTGTCTGTATTGATGAGGATAGTCAATCCTGATTACCAAGAGGATCTCAGAGTGCTACTAAGAGATGGGGCAGGGAGGAGTATGTTGAAACAGGGGATTTAAGGGCCATTTTTTGGTGTTGTGTCCAGTGATCATGGTAAATGGGCAACTGTGGCAATCATGGATCACAAGATCCAGGCAATGTAGGAGCTTAGAACCCTCAGAGATAAAGGTTAGGGTCACCCATTACACAAGAAAACCAGATCAGCCAAAGTGCTAGCCAAGTATAAGGGAATCTAGAATGCATTGAAGGAGGAACACGAGATGGTGAATATTGATTATGGCCCTGGTTATTATGGAACCAGCAATAGACTCAGGAACTGAAGCTCACTTCACTAATTTTCTTGCCGTGGGTGTCTGGCTTTGCTGGATTGCATGCTGTAGTAGGGTAGTAGCACATAAGCTTTTGCCTCTGTCTCTGCTTTCTGGAGAACCTGGCTAAGACAGTAGGATTTACAAACTGGTTCTTAGTTTGGCACATATACAAATGAAAATTTATGAACATGCACTTCATTCTTCTGTAAGAGACTAAGGAATGATATTTGTCCTTTCTTAGGCCATGAAGAGAATCATCATTGCCTACCCACCAGTCACCACACACTATCTCTGAAAAACATGGATGCATAAGACCACATCAAGGATTGTTTTATAGAACTTGGGAGGCTTTAGAGATGGAGTTCTTTGGATAATTTATATAACTTAGTTGTCTAACAACATTGGTTGATGATGTATATTTGAAAGGTACTGCTGAAATATTTAAGTTTTGTAGTAGAAATCCTGAGAAGGCAGATGGCTCTGAGCTGCTATTTGTTTATTTATTTTTTAGAGACAGGGTTTTACTCTGTCACACAGGCTGGAGTGATGGGATCATTGCTCACTATAACCTTGAACTCTTGCACTCAATTGATCCTCCCCCCCCCAACCTCCCAAGCAGCTGGGACTACAGGTGTGCACCATTATGGCCAGTTAATTTTTAAAGTTTTTTTTTAATCCCAGCACTTTGGGGGGCCTAAGTGGGCGGATCACAAGGTCAAGAGATCGAGACCATCCTGGCCAACATGGTGAAACCCCATCTCTACTAAAAAGACAAAAAAATTAGCTGGGCATAGTGGCACGTGCCTGTGGTCCCAGCTACTCAGGAGGCTGAGGTGGAAGACTCGCTTGAACCCAGGAGGCGGAGATTGCAGTGAGCCAAGATTGCGCCACTGCACTCCAGCCTGGTGACAGAGCAAGACTCCGTCTCAAAAAAAAGTGTTTTTTTAATAGAGATAGAGTTTCATGGTGTTGCTGAGGCTGGTCTTGAACTCCCCACTTCAAGCAGTCCTCCTGCTTTGGCCCCACAAAGTGCTGGGATTACAGGCATGACCCACCGGGCCTGACCAGCATTTTCATTTCTGTTTTTTGGGGAGCAGAGTTTGAGGGGGAATTATCATATTGGAGTTGGAAATGACAATAGATTGAAAAGGCAGGAATGGAAGCCTGGGTTGGGTTAGTTAAGGCAAGACTGAGTGCAGCTAAGGGGAATAATCAGAATTAAGAAATCATAGAAACTTGGGTGAGAACCTGACAGGTGCTCTGCTGTGAGACCAGCAGTCAGGGTCCAGGAGGTGTGTAGCAGGCAGGCAGGGGATAGAAGTGATGAGTACACAAATGCATTGGCTGAGCCCATGCACCTGGTCAAAGTCATGGCAGCAGTAAAGGCTGGGACACTGGGAAACTGAGGCACGATTTCTTTAGAAAAGCCAGCTTTTTGTATATGTTCCTGGGTCTCTCTACAATTCCAGAGAATTAGCAGCCCAAGATCCAAGGCTTAAAGACTGATAAAGGCCAACGATTCCTTACACTAGGCAAAATGAAAATTTTAAAGAAAAAGAACTTCCTTTTTCTCCTGGAAAAATCGCAGTGACTTAGATTCCTGTCAAGGAGATGGCAATGAGAGTCAGTGCAGACAGGGTTCTTCTGAGCCTTTCTTGCTTCCTCTTTGGAATCCTTGGGTTTTTATTTCCAACTGTCTTTGAGGTACAGACACTCCTTTGGGTGGGACACAATATGGACTTCAGCAATTGCTCAGCACTTTGTTAACTGACACCAACTAATTTAAGGTAATACTGATAAAACTTTGCATTATTCTTGGTTTATGTTACAGACTGTCTCCATCTGCTCCTGACAATTTCTGTTGCTAGGAAGTAACTCACGAGAATAAATGAGAAGCATGCCACTCTTTTAGCTGACACACTGATCATATATAATATGTCAATTATTATTTCTTGTCAGAGCAAAAAACATCCTTAGATTTCAATAGAAAAAATGAGCTAATGACAGTTTGGCTTTTCTTATCTTGCTTCCTTTAATTTCAAGAGTTAATAATTATTGTCTTCATTTGATAGATGAGGAAGATGAGGCTCAGAGAGTTAAGCAACTTGTAGAGTTAATAAGTACAGATTTGAAGCCAGGTCTGTTTGACTCTAAAGCCTGACCTATGTCACACCATCAAGTAAGTGCCTTGATTATTGTCACAGACTGTCCACTCACAGATGACAAGAAAACCTTCATGGAGTTATCTTTTTGGAAAGTCCACCCTTTTATTCCCACTCTAAAATTAATGTGCACTTGATTTGGAAGTTCAGAAAACATCAAAAAATTAAAATGAAGAAATATCAGTGAAATGGTTTAAAAGTATTTAGTAACATAGATTCAAATATTAATTGCATTTAGGGAAGAAAAACAAAGTCTCTTAAAAAGGAATTTGGTTTAACAGAAAGTCACATTGTGAAAAGCAAAGTCTAGCTAAAGAAATGTCTTTTTATTCTGTGGGAATATTCATTAGAATGAATCAATATTGTGAAAATGGCCATACTGCCCAAAGTAATTTATAGATTCAATGCTATCCGTATCAAGCTACCATTAACCTTCTTTACAGAACTGGAAAAAACCACCTTAAACTTCATATGGAATGAAAAAAGAGCCCCCATAGCCAAGACAATCCTAAGCAAAAAGAACAAAGCTGGAGACATCACGCTACCTGCCTTCAAACTATACTACAAGGCTGTAGTAATCGAAACAGCATGGTACTGGTACCAAAACAGAGATACAGACCAATGGAACAGAACAGAGGCCTTGAAAGTAACGCCACACATCTACAACCATCCGATCTTTGACAAATCTGACAAAAACAAGCAATGGGGAAAGGATTCCCTGTTTAATAAATGGTGTTGGGAAAATTGGCTAGCTATGTGCAAAAAGCTGAAAATGGACCCCTTCCTTACACCTAACACTAAAATTAACTCCAGATGGATTAAAGATTTAAACATAAGACCTAACACTATAAAAACCCTAGAAGAAAACCTAGGCAATACCATTCAGGACACAGGCATGGGAAAGGACTTCATGAATAAAACACCAAAAGCAATGGCAACAAAAGCCAAATAGACAAATGTGATCTAATTAAACTTAAGAACTTCTGCACAGCAAAAGAAGCTAACATTAGAGTGAACCGGCAATCAACAGAATGGGAAAAAATTTTTGCAATCTACCCATCTGACAAGGGGCTAATGTCCAGAAACTACAAAGAACTGAAACAAATTTACAAGAAAAAAATCAACCCCATCAAAAAGTGGGCAAAGGATATGAACAGACACTTTTTCTTTTTAATTGTACTTTAGATTCTGGGGTACATATGCAGATCATGCAGGATTGTTACATAGGTATACACATGGCAATGTGGTTTGCTGCCTCCATCCTCCTGTCACCTACATCTGGCATTTCTCCCCATGTTATCCCTCCCCAACCTCCCCACACACCCCACTGTCCCTCCCTCGGCCCCCAACAACAGACCCCAGTGTGTGACGCTCTCCTCCCTGTGTCCATGTGTTCTCATTGTTCAACACGTGCCTATGAGTGAGAACATGCAGTGTTTGATTTTCTGTTCTTGTGTCAGTTTGGTGAGAATGATGGTTTCCGGATTCATCCATGTCCCTGCAAGGGACATGAACTCATCCTTTTTGATGGCTGCATAGTATTGCATGGTGTATATGTGCCACATTTTCTTTGTCCAGTCTATCATTGTGGGCATTTGGGTTGGTTCCAGATTTTTGCTATTGTAAACAGTGCTGCTATGAACATACATGTGCATGTATCTTTATAATACAATGATTTATATTCCTTTGAGTATATACCCAGTAATTGGATTGCTGGGTCAAATGGGATTTCTGGTTCTAGATGCTTAAGGAGTCGCCATACTGTCTCCTACAATGTTTGAACTAATTTACACTCCCACCAACAGTGTAAAAGCGTTCCTATTTCTCCACAGCCTTGCCAGCCTATGTAACAAACCTGCATGTTCTGCACATGTATCCTGGAATCAAAAGTAATATAATTTAAAAAAAAAAAGAGAGAGAGAACACAAGAAGGGCTCGACCACTTAAAGGTCAAGAGACAGCTAGCATAAAGACCCTGAGGCAAAGGACTGGATTGTAGGAGGAATGGGAAGAACGTCAGTGGGCTAATACACAGAAATGAAGTGGAGTAGGATAAAACGGGGTGACAGAAGAGCATGGGAGGAATTCAAGCATGGGAAGAGGAGCAATTCAAGGCATCTGTACTATGAAGTCTGGACAGCCAAGTCCTAGAGCACTGGATCCTTGGGAGACCCAACTGAATAAGAGTAACAACAAGCAGCGATTGGTTAAATAATCTTCCTACAACTTGCTTCACAAATGTTTTTGCTATTTCTTCAATTGTCCAACAATCTAAGTTTCACCCCATTTTATAACTTGAAAAACTGGAGTTTAGAGAGATGTCATGGCATGTAAAGGGCAGAATCAGAATTCGTAATATTTTATGAATTTATTGGATTTCATTCCTTGGTTAAAGACATGAGAGGAACACAAGAGCTCTTTTCTACCTGCTAAATTTGTCCTTATCTTTCTTTCCAGAAGCCCCAAGAATTAGCTTCCATTCCAGGCTCCTGTCTGCTTTCTTCTCTGACTCAGTCCTGTCTTCTGCTTCAGCATTTGAGCAGGGAGACTTATAATTCACTGGGAATACCTGGTCTAGGCAGCTGCTCCTCCAAACTACTGTTAGAGGACAGCTCCTACCCCAGAGAAATCCTCTTCAGAGAGATCACTCTAAGTTTACTCCTTGAAATTAATTCTGTCAACATGAAGTCAGTGTTTTCAAAAGGGAGTAGGAACCTATAGGTATTTTATTGTGATATAATTTTATAGCATTTAGTATTTCTTATATAAACATGGAAATAAAAATTAACCAAAACTAATAATATAACTAATCAAAATGTCCCAATTCCTCAGTTCCCTAAAAAGCCTGTTGGTAGCATAGAGTGTCCTGCCATGAGTTCACTTATGCAGGTCTCTACTTATTTTCACATTCAGCAGAGAAGGAAGCATACTTAATGCTGTAGAGAACAATAAAGGCAAGATCACAGGTTTAGTGCATTATGATTCCAAAGCACTGCAAAGCAACTTTCAAATTGCAAGTTTCTCTAAAAACAAAAGCAAGTTTATTAAACTCCTACTTGTGATGAGACTATAAGGAAAAAATAAATTGCTCTACTTTCCCTCCGAATAGGAAAAACTAATTTTATGTCAGGAACATTCCACAGAGTTTTATTTAACCACATACACATTTGACTGAGTGTGTCTAAAGTACTTCAGCACCTCTTGGTATGTCATCATTCTGAACTCGTTTAGAATTCAGTGAAACATCACAGAGCATAATATATTCATTTGGTAACCATTTGGATGTCACACTCATTTCTATAGGTATTCAATTGTAATTCAACATTACTGGGCACTCAGGAAAAGCGTTAGCCTTAATTTCTCTAGTTGCCCCACTGTTAGAATTCATCCTCTGCATCTAAATCAGCACATTTGCATGTACAATTTATTCTTGATCTGAGCTTTATATTTTAAAGAATCTCTTTTTCCTTATTATCACGTTTAAATGCAAATTGTTTCATACACTGCTAGTCTATTACAGTTGTGAAGAAAACTTTTAAAGCAAGAGATTCCATAGGTTTGAAATAGCTGCAAAAGTTAGCTGACTTTGCCTTGTTTTTTTTTTAATTTTTAAAAAAGTCCATTGTGCCTACATAATATAGACATATTTTTGCCATTTTGTTCCCCAGCTACATTCTACCAGGTCATGTTAAAATATAAATATCTATGGAAAATAAGTCTTAAATTTTGGGAGTTATGAGGAATGCCATCCCAATATAGAATGTGGCCTCTCTATATTTTAGCGATAAGAGCTAAGCAAGAATACAGGGGGTCATATAAAGGTTCTGGAAGTGGGTAGAATGCCTCTGCTCTCTGATTCTCAGGGGTTTTACTGTGAGCATGAGACCTGAAAAGTGGGAATAGAAGTGATGTGACTGAAAATGTTCCAGTTCTAAATATAAATATAGAGATAGAGATATTAATTGAAAGTATAACAATTATAACCAGTTGAGCTAAATCTACAGGGTCGTGGCAGATAGATAGATGATAGACAGATGATAGATAGATAGATAGATAGATAGATACAAATACAGTATTTGTTTGTGATGAAAATTTTCCATTATTAAAAATCATAACTACTTAAGCTAAATTACAAAGTACATAAATACATATGTAAATATAAATGTGAGTGTATATGCAGTGATAGCTAGAGAATAAAATTATTAACTTTTGGTCATGGAACATTATTATTCTTAATGATAACATAACTAGCTACAACTAAGGTCTAAAATATTTTCAAAAATAAGATCTCATATAGTACTCCAATACTTCATCAAAGATGTAAGATGATGTTAAAACCCCATTTTATAGAAGATAAAATAAAATAGAGGTTGATTTTTGGATTTGTAATATATTGAGTTCATCATGAAAATAAAAGGGCTGAATCTCACTCCACATTTTTCTATTGGTTTTAAATTGCTTAGCTGTCTTCAATTCTCAAAGCCAATAGATTGTGTACTGAGAAAACAAGATTAAAGGCAGTAAATTATTGCTAAATTAATTTATTCATATTTCTTGTTAGCCTTTTAAAAGCTGAATAGTAAATGAATGAATAAATGAATTGTAAATAAAGCGATGCATAGACCTAGTTTTAGATTGTGGCTGAGATATCAAGACATATTTATAAATACCCACAGTGTCCTGGGTGGATCCTTTGCCATTCCCTGTGAGGAAACTCCACCTACATTTTATTTTGTTTTATTTTGTTATTTTATTATGGTAACTCAACATAACATCGACCTTCCTAAATGTTTAAGTGTTGAATACATTATTCTTGACTCTATTACAATATTATATAGCATATCTTGAGAGCTTATTCATCTTGCTTGACTAAAATTTGATATTCATTTCTGACCCTGAGCTTTACACTGATAAGCTCTATTTTCCTAACAGCACTTAAAAGAACATAACTGAAAAATAACTGAAGTGACATATTGGCCCTTTTAAAGCCAATCAATCAATATTTCCTATATTACTTGCCAGTCAAGTAATATAGAAAAGAAATGTTGATTTTTAGTGTGTATAATTATGTCAGCTGAGATGTGTGCGTACACATAACGGAAATTTGATTTAAGAGAAGTATCGAGAGAGGACTTTTAAAGAATCATAGTTTCGTTTTTCCACAGTCTCTATTTTCTCATATGCTGTGCTTATTTCTAATTCCTTAGGGTTATAAATCTGCCAAATGCTATAGGGTTAACACAAGTTTACATCATGGAATATGTTGTGTTGTAGGGGAAGAAAGGTGTGACACCTTTCCTTGCCCATCATAGGGGTCACAGCTGACCCTCCGGTAAGAAAAGACAGATTAACAAGAGAAAAGCATAAAAAATGCATTTATTCAAAATGTTTTCTTGACACACGAGCCTTCTGAAATGAAGACTCAAAGACCTAAGGAAAACTGTCTATTTTCACTCTTAGGTTTGACGAAGAATGGACAGCCATGTGCAAATATGATTGGACAAAAGGGTGTGAGCTAAAGGTAACAGACGGAGGCAGAAAGCTCAGCAAGACTTCCTGTTCAGGTTCGTCTTAGCCTCTTTGTATGGCATTTCTTCCTCCTGGTTAGGCAGGACCCTTCTGGAATGAGGGTCTTATAATCTACCAGCAAACAAGTTACATCAGATAATTTGTTTAAGGCCAGCTCCTACACAGAAAGGTTGGAGGACGACAGAGTAATATTTCCAGTTTCTGTGGCCTTCCTTGGGGAAGGAAAGGGGACAGGAAAAAGAAGGGAAAGAGAGGATCAGAAAGAGACTTCACTTCTGAGGCCATTCCAATATCCTCCAGCTCAGAGTCCTCAGCAGGCCAAAGCATCACACTTCGGGGTATTGTCTGAGGGCCCCAACAACATGAAAGAAAACTTTATTTAAAAGAAGCATTTTCCTGTCTCAAAAATTATAATTAGAGGTATTCATGATTCTGCAATGCAGTTTTGTATTTAGAATATTTCCTGAGAAATACTATCCATCAGTATTTTTAAGTAAGGAACAGAAGAAAGATGTTTCAAGAAATGTTTGTCAATAAAAAGAACCTAGATTTTGTTATGACATTTAAAGTGTCTCTGAATGACTAAATAATGTCTACTATTTAAAATAAAACACTCTTTTGCGTCATTCTGGAATGACTTTTCTTTGACCTTGAGATGATAGCCATACTATACTAAAATTTTGAACCTTACCAAATATAATACTATCTTACCATGCTATAATATTTACAGCTACTAAAACTTCCTGCCAGGTGATGGTGAAACAATATTTCTGGCAAACAGATATTAACCCCTTGTCTAATGAGATTAATTTGTTTCCCCGTGAGTTGGAGATATCTGTCTGTAACAATTTCCATTCAGAGGATCTCTGCTTTATCAGAGATGGCAGACAAACATTAAATGAGCCCCTCATCTCTCTTCCTTTTTCCTGACCTGTTTCCTAAGAGGACAAGCCTGGTTGCTGAGCAACAGACTACTCTGAAAAAGCTCTAGCACTCCACCTTCCTTTGCTAGTAAAAAGCAGGCAGATGAAAGCTAACCTGAGGCTTGGACACCAGGAAGGAGTTTGGGCTAAGCCACTTTTTCTGAGGCTGGGACAGCATTTCAGTCAATCTTGGAGTCTGGCAGCCAAATAATTGCACAGCTGCAGAATATCAGACACCTTTGTAATAACAGTTACTAAATTAGAGTGAACTGAACATTTTAGAACAACTGAAATTAACCAGCCCAAGTCTCAGAACACTTAATGAATCAAAAAATATTGTTTAGTCCTACGGCAATAACTTCTGTATTCTCATGTGGCTTAGACGGAGAAGTATGGCAACATCTAATTTATTTATTTTTATCTATCTATTTATGTATCCATTTATACATTTATTAATTTATGTTGGGGGGATTGGGGTTTATTCATAAACACACATATTTTATCAGAAGGTTATTTATTGGATTTTCCCTGACTTCAGTTGTGCTGTCCCGTGGTTTATATAATTGATTTTAAATTGAAAATTCACCTAGGTTTTCAGGAATGAAGACATTTCATGTTGCTTTCTGTGAACAAAAGAATAGTCTTGTTTACATACCCCTAAATTGTTTATAATTTTAGCATCACTTCATCATTAGAAGTGAGTTTCCAGTTTTTACTTTTTTGATAAAGTTGCTGCTCTGCCCAAACTTTTAAACAAATCAACGGGATTTAATTAAAAATTAACAAGATTCAGTTCACATGTTCTTGATGTATTGTGGAACTTAAATGAGACAAGATTTCATTAAAGATAGCTTTAGTCTCCACTGAAAGTAAAAGATACTGGAGAACCATGCTAAAGTGCTATATTAAAGTAACTGAAAGAAATTATTTCCACCAGTATTTACTGAAGTGTGAAGCATCTCTCTGAGTCATTGGAATCAACTATGACTGAAAGTGGCACAGTCTTGCCTTCATGGGGCTTATAGTTTAGTAAACCTGATAGACATTTTAAAAAATTCTCATGTGCCTGTTTTTCTTCCTGCACTATTTGGGTACTAAGGATAAAACAGTAAACTAATAGACTTAACCTTAGCTCTGGAGAGTCTACAGTTTCAGCTGAAAGAGGCAAATTATTAACAAAGGCTTGGGCCGAGCTGGGCCAGGCACCGTGGCTCACGCCTGTAATCCCAGCATTTGGGAGGCCAAGACAGGCGGATCGCCTGAGATCAGGAGTCCGAGACCAGCCTGACCCACATGGAGAAACCCCATCTCTACTAAAAATATAAAATTAGCCAGGTGTGGTGGCTCATGCCTGTAATCCCAACTACTCGGGAGGCTGAGGCAGGAGAATCACTTGAACCTGGGAGGCAGAGGTTGCGGTGAGCTGAAATCACGCCACTGCACGCCCGCCTGGGCAACAAGCGTGAGACCCAATCTAAAAAGGAAAAAAAAAAAAAAAAAAAAAAAAGGTCTATGGCCATTCCACCCTAAATGTACCTGATCTCGTGTGATCTTGGAAGCTAAGCAGAGTTGGGCCTGGTTAGTACTTGCATGGGACACTGCCTGGGAATACTGGGTGCTGTAAGCTTAAAAAAAAAAAAAAGGCTCACTTGTATATTGGTTAGTTGTGACTTGCACCATGAAAAGCAGTAAATAAAGCAGCTTAAGATGATAGAGAATTAAAGATGACAGTGCAGGTAGAGATAAGAGACATTATCAAGGGACTGGTTTTGGAAAAGTCATTTTAGAGTTTGACTCAATTTTTGGCGTTTGACCGCTGACAGCTTTTAGGTCTCATCTCTTCCATTTTCTCTCTTGCTCCATATCTGACCAGACCGTAAAAAGCTAGGTGGGCTCCTTCCCTTAGTTCCAGTGCAAAGTTCCAACTATGTAAGCCCTCACTCAACCTGGGAACCTTCACCTCACCTACCCTCAAAGCACACTAAAAACCAAAAGCCCTGGCCTGTCCCTTCTCTCAGGCCAGCTTCGGAGCCTGTGCTGCCTGCACCAAAAATCCTCCTTAGAAGTGGCACAGCTCTTCATACCTTCATAGTGTGTGTATGATGTCAGTAGTCTCAACATTTAGACCAAATCTGGGGTCAGGGGTTCATCCTACCTTCCATGGGATAATAGTGGAAGCTCTACTTGGATTTTTCCTTTAGCTCTAGTAATTTTTAATATTTAGATAATGTGATCAGTGTATATGAACGGATCCAGTCACTATTTAACAATTACTAGTCAGCTTTTTAGTAGTTACCAATACATTAACATTAAACAAACAAACCTAAGACGCAGAAAGGTCTAGAATTTCAGCTACACAGAAAGACCTAGAATTTTAGCTAAGACGGTTAGTATGTTGGGAACTCTACCTGCATGCTTCATGTTTGTTGTGCTAACTACTTATGTCACTTTAAAATATTCTTGTTTTTTTTTTCTACTTTTGTTCCAAGAACTAATCACTTTGAAATTTTCGTAAAATGAGAGTAAGTAAATAAACAATTATATTAGCTAATTCAAACAAAACATCCATACAGAATACTCATCCCAGTGACAGGAGATCCCTGAGAAGAGAGAACAAAATTGCAAATATGAAATACTCCAGACATAAATCATTGCAGACCAGTGCCTAGTGTTTATATTTTGTTTCTCTCTTGAAACTTTTCTCTAGTGAACTTTTACTTCTTCTGCTGTATCAAGAAGAAAGCCTAATGTACGTGCTAATCTGTATTTAGCATCTCTACAAGGTGTGTGAATCTCCATGTTAACAAGGAAGGCACTCTATCCAGTCCACTCGGTAGTCAAGAGTGGCATCCAAGAGTGACAGGGCCGACATTCCAGGGAGAAGATGGGCAACAGGGAAGAGAAGAGATGATGAGCAGGGGACCCAGAAGGCAGCTGTGACTCCAGGAACAGGTGACAGTTATATCCAGGGTACACTCCTAGGTGAACAGCAAATATTTGAAACCTAAAGTTCTGAATCTAAAAATCAAGGGTATTTTCCTGAATAATAGCACATTATATAAAACAAATTGACCTCTTAATCTATAGATGCTGTAAACTGAAGCTATTTCAATAGAAAATACATGGGGTGAGTAAGTTTGCTCTGAGGTGGGTATTTCATGCATTTTTTTTTAAAGTGAAAGCAAAGTTCTAAGATAAGAACAATAATAGGAAAGAAATGTAGCAGAGCCACTGGGAATTTTTCATGATCCCACATGTAATTGAACAGCATGAATACAAAAGCTCTTGCATATTAGCTGTCCTGACATGACTGTCTGGGCACCTTTCAAAACAAAATGAATATTCCTATTATTACTTTCCCTTTTATTGCCAATTTTGTTCTGATTTAACACTTTCATAGTACTTTTTAGGCATCTTAACTGTACCTAGAGCTTTCTTAACTTCAAAGCAAGCACTGAGTATTACAAATTCTAAATAGATACGAATATTGAAAATAATTATGTCCCAAACCATAATTACTGAATGTATGATAATTGAAAAACAGGATTTCACCAGGCTCTCTTGCCTGATTTTACCTGATAAAGGTGAACTTATTAGCTTTTTTTCATAATCATGAGTAAAAAGTAACACCCAAACTACATTAATTCCAAAATAGTCTTAAAGAATCTAAAAACAAAATAGGCTCTGGGGTTTTATTTTAACTTGTCACCTGAAGGTAAGAAAACAGATCAGATTATTAACTCAGAATTTCTTATTTGAACTAAAATACTATGTTCTTATATCACTTTAAACCTCATTCATTTTGTTTGTTTTTTTCTTTTGTCTAAACAGAAAAAAGCGAAGCACGGCAAAAATATTTACACACTGTTATCACATCAAGCAAGAAACTATAGGACATACTTCACTCTCCTTATCAGACTTGCTCACATAGGTTGAAGTGCAAAGCAATTACAATCTAAATTGCATGTTCACATTATAGGAATGATCCTTCTCTCCATAGTGAAGCCTCTAAGGTGCTTTTGTCTTATGGTTACTTTTTTTAACTGGGAAAATCCTGATGTAGGCTCTCATTCTTCACAATGTCTTTTTCATGAAATGTGAGTGAATTAGGCTTTAAAAAATAATTAACGTTTTATGTTGAAACTTCAATATGTCACTTCATTTTGACCTCAGTAAAGAATTTAAATTATTTTGCTTCCTTCCTTTTAGGTAAATATTAATATTATAGAGTCTGATTCTTTTTTTTTTAAGAAGAAGAATTGATTTATTTCACTTGAATTACAAACTTAAATAGTCAGGGTTGGTATCTAATGTAGTCTGTGTTCATCTAGAACAAAGAGAGACATTGCCTATAATGCTTGCTTGAGCATGGCGTATCGTGAGGATCTTAAAACTCACGATCCTTCTTCCTTGTGTCCTTTCTGCTTTTAATGGTGACATCATCTTAGGTGCCTACAGAGTTCCTGTCTGTAGCTCTTCAACATCTCTCATCTTCTTGGTTACTTGTTTCCAGACAACTTCACTTCCTTTCTACTTATTCACCATTTTCCACGACCGCACACTGAACTCTGTCATAACGTAACAGTTCTTCCTAAGAAATAAGAAACTATTCTACAGCTTCCTATCCTTCAGAGTCTCTCATTCCAGTACTTCAACCACACAAGTTTTTTGTTTGTTTGTTTTGTTTCTTTGTTTTTTTTTTCCCTCCTTCAGATGGACCTCTGGCTTTTTGACCCATCCGCTATAGAGTCTGAATTTTAGGCTGCATACTGTCTCAAAAAATTCAGGGTGAAAATTTCCCCCTTTAAAGTTGGGTAAATAAAAATGTGACTGAGAAAACTAAATTAGACCAATACTATCAGAGCTAACAGTGGAAATTAACTTCCTGGCAATGTTCAGTAAAGCTCACTAGTCTTTGGGTTCCTCTCCCCTTCTGAGCACCTAGGTGATCAATAAACATTGAATACATTATCATGAAATTCTTCATATCTGTAAAGATACACATAGGCATATTTTATATTGAACTATTAATAAAAAGATATTTTGATAACTATTACTATGACTTCTACCACTACTATAAATTTTATCAATTGTCTATTATTTTACAAATTAAATGAGCTTTGGTTTGTTTGTACAAGACTATCAGATATTACTCTAAACAGTTTCCTTTTCAGATAGAAAACCTTCACAGTATCTACACAATCCAAATAGCCTCACACTGAGGGCTTCTATTTATTTTACAATGACCATTTGAAGCAATTATATACTCTAAATTTTGACAACTAATTGAAAGATTAAGCATCAATGAGACACACAAACAGGTATAATGCCATAACTAATACACAGGTTAACATCTCTTTCCAAACAAAAGCTGTTTCATGAGAATAGTAATTAATAAAGTATGGAAACCTAGTCAATGTGAGTTTATGTCAATATGCGATCAAGGACTAGATCCTGCTCCCTAATAACATTTAGTATGCTGAATTTCCATAAACTGCTCTTACCTCACATTTCGTTAGAATATATTTTAAGAGCAAAGTGAGATTTAAATTAAATAAAGCTGCAATGCTTGCACATAATTTAACATTTTTACAGTATTCAAGATTAATAATCTTGAATAAGATTGGGTACAATACTATTATGGCTAAGTATAACGTAGAAGAAAACATGGTATGATCATAACTGTAAGAATATTAAGATCAAAAGATTTTCTCAGGTAGAAATTCAGAATAGTAATTTTTAGACTTCTTTCTTTTTAGATTTCTTTCTTTTCTTGAGCTAAGGAATCAAAACAAAAAATCTGGAAGCAAATAAAATTTTTACTAGCAGCTAGGGATGCAAGACTGTTTTATTGTGTGTGGGCACAGGGCATCCATAATCAAAGCAGTTGTCTTTCAGCCTCAGCCATAATCATATTCAGCATCTAATATATGTTAAATAATTATTTTAAACTAATTTTGTAAATTAAAGTAGAAAAATATCATCCCAAGTCATCATATGTTTTATTCCATTCCTATGGTATTTTAAACAACTATATTACTGGCTTAAGTATTTGATAGTTCAGCATTTCTCCATTTCCATTTTATGTAATAGAAAAATATATCACCTATCAGTATACCCAACTCTAACAAATCATACCCATTTATCCTCTGGCACTCCAAAACTTTTCATACTTGCATGTACAAAAAAAGAAATAGTATATCTCTAATGGAATAACATTTACCTACCCACTTTTAAGTTAGTTAATTTTTATTCTGCCCTCCAAACACACACACACACACACACACACACACACACACTCCCCGCATAAATACACAAATTAGTATGTCAGATAAAAAGCAACATTTTTAATGTAAACAACTAGCAATGTTGTTCATGCCGAAACTATTTCCAAGACCCTGCAGGACAATTTTGACAGAGATCTAATCTTAATAACATACACAAAGTTGCTACTAAATAATTCATTTTCTAAAAGCAGTGGGAAAGACAGAGAGCTAATGCCTGACATTACATCACTCCTTGGATCTTAAGCACTTTTCACAATAACTCACCTGGCTATTCTTTATGAACCCGTAGTTTCCTTAGAGACATACAAATTTTAATTTTTACCTGACTGATTATCCTTACTTTGTAAATGGAGAAAGAAAAAATACACATATTCACTCAGACACTTAAAGACTTGTAAAACCTGCTCTCCCCACCAGGTGGCTTTGCAAGGTACAGCCTCCCTCCTAGCTGCTTTCATGCGCTGGTGTTGACTGTGTGTGGCTTTTCCAGGCACACAATGTAAGATGTCAGTGGATCTACCATTCTGGGACCTGGGGAACAGTGGCCCTTTCCTCAGAGCTCCACTAGTCAGTGCCCCAGCAGAGACTCCGTGTGGAGGCACCGACCCCACATTTCCCTTTTGCACTACCCTAGCAGAGGTTCTCCATGAGAGTTCTGCCCCTGCAGCAAACATATGCCTGGACATCCAGGCATTTCCATACATTCTCTGAAATCTAGGCAGAGGTTCCCAAACCTCAATTCTTGACTTCTGCGCACTGGCAGGCTCAATACCACAGGGAAGTTGCCAAGGCTTGAGGCTTGCACCCTCTGAAGCTATGGCCCAAGCTCTATGTTGGTCCCTTTCAGCCATGGCCGGAGAAGCTGGGACACAGGGCAGCAAGTGCCTAGGCTGCACACAACACAGGGAAAGTAGGCCTGACCCATGAAACTGCTTTTTCCTCCTAGTTCTCTCTGCCAGTGGTGGGAAGGGCTGCCAGGCAGACCTCTGACATGGCCTGGAGATATCTTCCCCATTGTCTTGGGGATTAACATTCAGTTCCTTGTTGGTTATGCAAATTTCTGCAGCCAGCTTGAATTTCTCCTCAGAAAATGGGATTTTCTTTTCTATCACATTGTCAGGCTGCAAATATTCCAAACTTGTATTCTCTACGCCCCTTATAAAACTGAATGCCTTTAACATCACCTAATTCACCTCTTGAATGTTTTACTGCTTAGAAATTTATTCCACCAGATAACCTAAATCATCTCTCTCAAGTTCAAAGTTCCACAAATCTCTAGGCAGGGACAAAATGCCACCAGTCTCTTTACTAAAACATAACATGGGTCACCTTTGCTCCAGTTCCCAACAAATTCCTCATTTCCATCTGAGACCACCTCAGCCTGGATTTCATTGTCCATATCATTATCAGCATTTTAGTCAAAACCATTCAACAAGTCTCTAGGGAGCTTCAAACTTTCCCACATTTTCCTGTCTTCTTCCAACCCCTCTAAACTGTTCCAACCTCTGCCTGTTACCCAGTTCCAAAGTCACTTTCACATGTTTGGGTATCTTTTCAGCAACAGCGCATTCTACTGGTACCAATTTACTGTATTAGTTTTTTTTCACACTGCTTATAAAGACATACCCAAGACTGGGCAATTTCCAAAAGAAAGAGTTTTAATGGACTTACAGTTGCACATGGTTGGGGAGGTCTCACAATCATGGTGGAAAGCAAGGAGGGGCAAGTAACATCTTACCTGGACGGCAGCAGGCACAGAGAGAGATTGTGCAGGGAAACTCCCTATTATAGAACTATCAGATCTCATAAGACTTATTCATTATTATGAGAACAGCATGGGAAAGACCTGCCCCCATGATTCAAATACCTCCCACCAGGTCCCTCCCACAACACATGAGAATTCAAGATGAGATTTGGGTGGGGACACAGACAAACCATAACAACTTTATAATCAAAAGTCAGGTGTTCATATATGAATAATTCTGTAAAATGTTTGAAGTTTTCTGAAAACTAAAGCACATATTTATAGATAATAATATCCATCTGTAATAGATGAAGGTATATATATTTGTCCAATTGTATATAGAAATATTAAAATGCATAAATAGAATAAGTTTAACAATAATATTTTTGCTATTGAGACTATTTCACTTATAAACGCTAATATTTTAGTGGATTTTTTCAATACTTAACAAAACTGATCACTTTTGTCTAACATTTATTTCAATTATTTCCTCTCTATACGTATTATAAAAATGTATGCTATTGAACATAGTTTTATTTATCGAAGTAATCTTTTCAAGTGATCCAAACAAAAACTATTATATGTAGGCCTACGGTGAATTTTATATTTCTTTGCATTCTGGGGCCTTAGGAGCCACACTGTGGAAGAATATGGTGTCTCCTTGACAACCAGTCACAGCCTCGGTAATAAGTTATGTGTGGCTCCTTGATTAAAGGTAAAAATTATTAAGCCCTTTTATTAAACTGTACCATGACTATTAACCTTTAGATTTATGAAATTCTGTTGACTGTATCAAGTAAAAGTTCATTTTTTTATTTATAATATTTTAAATGTCTGTATTTTTCCGGCATTTGAAGATTTGTAAAAAAAAAAACTCTTTACCTCATTCATAACATTCATGAATTTATGTATCTAGATTTTATTTCTATCCAGTTTTTCTATTCTTTAGCATTTTGAGCCTAAGTTTACACCTGTTTCTATCCATTATACAGCCTTAAAAAATTCTTAATAAACTATTTATTGGTTTGTTTTCAAAACTTACACTAGCTCTTTGGTTGCTACGTCACTGTATAGTAGTATCTTAAAGCACCATCTCTGAATCAAAGATGCTTTTCTGGCGCTAATGTCCATGGCTATTAAATATTTAACTGCTTAAAAAATCTATAGTGTTTTACCATTTACCAAATGTAAAACTAACCTGACACTTTTTTAAACTGATGCAAATGATGGCATGTCTCCTTAACACAAAATAACTACGTCTTTGCCCTTTGTCTTCTAAGCCATTTTCTTGAGAAAATAACTATCTATGCTATACTCATATAATATCATGGACTCTGGTTCTTTGTAGAATCCCAAAGATACTTTTAAGAAATTCAAATAAATTATATGAAGTGAGTTTTTCACTTATATAACCTAAACTAGCATGATTTGCTATTGGAAGAGGAAAAAAATCCCATAATCTTTTTTCTTCTAATTTGTCATTTTGTTAAATATTTAGCATTTTTTCTTCTGTTTATAAATGGTTGCAGTTTGTGGAATTGAGACTAAATGCTTTCTTATGTTGAATCAAATTAATCATCAAATTTAAAATATATCATTAAGCATTTAATATATAAATAATACATTTTATCTCATAAAACCTTAGGTTTCATCTTGAATTTCTTTAACTCTCTTAAATAGATGAAATCCAGTGTTATTGGTTTATCTATTTTGATTATGTTAGATCAGCTTAAAAACTGCTTGTGAACTGACCACACTGATCCAAATAAAAAAATAATAATTTTTATGAGAGGCCATATCTACTACGCATGGAAAACGTTAATATATTCCAGGTCATTGTGAATACAGATCTATTACTTCTTCAAAAATTTTAACTTTATTCTTCTAATTTCAGTTTATGTCAGTTATCAACATAATGAAGATGCTCTCTCATCTCTATATTTCTAAAGAAAAGAGTAATAGAACCAAGTTTAAGTATTACTCTTTCACTTTCTTTTATAGTATTTTAAAAGAAATATACAATCTTTTAAAATTATACAGTATTGACTCTGATTCCAGAGTCAACACTATATAATATATAACAGCTAGGATGACTTTAAACTACTGAACTATCATCTCCCAATTGTGTTTAATTTAAAATTTGACTGTTTTCTTATATGAAAATATTCCTCGCATTCTTTTTAAGAAAAGCTTTCATCTAAGCATTCAGATTTTTTCATCTAAGCGTTTCAGCTTCCCCCAATACGGCCTCTGTAATAAGTGGCTCCAGGCCAGAAAATGCGTCCTGCACATCAGTCCCTGTTTCTGCTAGTTTCAGCCTACAGGTGCAAAAGCAACTGGCTTCTGATTTGAGATTGAATTTGACAAAACACTCTTTGAGAGTGATGTAAGAACAAGGCTACAGTTAACAATGACACCTAGTGCCAAGGTCATATTGTAACCCTATTATTCATATTAAGTTTCTGCTGATTTCAACAATGTCATAAAAATGTAAGAAAGAGCAAAATTTGTCACTGACTTCCTGATAAGTTCCTAATGTTGTATAGGAGATAACCTGTTTCTCAATGAACACCTGGAGTTCCAGGTTCCAAGTGATGACACTTTGTTTTTCGTTTGCTATTGATACATATAAAATGTCCATTTACTTATAGTATTTTACTCTAACAGGGTGTCATTTTAGCCCACAGTGTCACAAGACGGTAGTCTCAAAATCATGGTTATGAAAGATAGAGCTATCATACATCCATGTTGAGTATTGAGAAAGTCAGAAGTAAAATCAACCAAAAAAAATGATGAGGTAGTTTCAGAAAATGTTTGAGCAACAATGGAAATTAGAGATCTTTCAATTCCATGTCTATATTTTACCTAAAAGAAAACATGGGTCTTGGGAAGAAAATGACAGATTGCTTCTTCATATCACTATTATTTTACCAACCACATTTGATTTATTTCAATTACAAATTCCAAATAATTTACATGCTATTGTGAAATTTAAAGTCCAAATTGGTTATTTAAAAATATTAAGCCAATCAAAATATTTATTACTTTATTAAAGGTTGCTGCCATGATCACTTCTAAAAGTTCTGTTTAGAATATTTTTAACTTCCTCTTGTTTCTTTAGGCTTTTTGTTAAATTTTTTAAAACTATGGGAAGCATGTTGGGCTTTGTTCTGGATTGACTTGTTGAAGAATGAGAATCTCAGCCATATGTTCCCCCTCAAGCTTCAGTGTCAGAGAACTCCTGGAGTGTGCTGTACCCAGAAGACAGAAGGGCAGTGTAGCCTTTTGTCTCTAATTAGTTTCATGCCTGTCATTCCACCATCCAAACACAAATGAATTTGCAAGCCTCAGTGGACGTCTTTTGAAAAGGAAGGCACTGGTTGACTTTTGATTGCTGCTTTCAAAATGTCCTGAGGAAATGCTGCATCTTTTATACGTGTACATTCCTGATCACATGAGAGAACAAGTGGTCTCAAACAGCTTGCAGGTATTATTTATTACATTTGAGGTGAACAGAGCCTCCTGAAAATGCACACATCTCTGTAACATCAGTGCAATAACTGAGATTATAAAATAGAATGAATAAATGCATGAAAAATAAAGGAAGTATCACAAATGTGTTACTTTTTCCTTTCATATAAATTAGAATGAGTCGACAAAAGTCTCATAATGAATTCAAATAATTAAATATCGGTGTTTTAAAAATAAAGATGAATGCTATAGAGGATTACTTCTAGAATAGCAAGGCTTATTTCACATCAGCGTCTGTAAGGGTTCATTGATTACATTTAGGACTACCCTAATACAAAGAGGACTTACTTACAAAGAAGATTACATTTAGGACTACCGTAATACTTTGTGGTACCTGGTATGTTTTCTCCCTAATTCAAAATGGAAACATCTACTTCTAATAACATTTGAAAACTTAGGACATTCCTCGGGACATTTTTTAAAGCAGCAATCAAAAGTCAACCAGCGTCTTCCTTTTCAAAACATGTCCACTGAAGTTTGCAAATTCATTTGTGTTTGAATGGTGGAATGTTTTGACTCCAGACACAAAAGAACAAAAATGTGACTTAAAATCTCAAAGGGTCCCAGAAGATTTGCCTTAGTGTGGAAGCAGAAGCTAAATAGTATATGAAATGATAAGTAATATTACTCCATTATATTGCTTCAGATCACGCTTTTCCAAGCACTTATTGGAAATCTGCATGTACCAGGCCACATGCTCAGTATTTTCACCTGTATCACATTTATTCTTTACAGCAAATGCATGAATAGTTACTTTTTATAAGGAAACTACAAGTCAGTGAGATAAAGCGACATGATCAAGGTAACACAACTGATGAGAGCAGAGATGTTTTCTTAGTTTCCCTCTATTATTTACTTGTTCTTCAGCAAAGGACAAAAAGCATGCAAAGAATGAAAAGCATATTTGAATGTCACAGTTATGATGAATTCAGTCTTTCAAAAAAAGTGATGTTTATTTCTGAAACTGACTGCAATTTGATTTGCATTCATTTTTAACTAAAAGAATTTATCTTACCAACTCAAGGTAATATAGCCTCTTCCAAGATAAAAATTCATTTTTGTCATTTATTCATTTTTATGCCTTCTTCAACATGCTTGGGTGTGCAAAGCTATGATACTACCCTCAAGCTGAGTCAAATCAAGTTTCCTCTCCCTCTTCTTCTTCTCCTGTCTCTGAAGTAATATAAATTCTAAGCGGCCTCACATGTTTTCCTGGCAGAGAGTCAAGGATATCTTGTCCATGGAATGTTTGCTGCCATCACTGGCCATCACCAAGGCTAGCTGATCTTTCCTTGTCTAGGTATCATTCTTTACCCCTATTGCATTTGCTGCTGTTGATGTTTCCAATCTGCCATGACATCCAGCTGACAGGTTCACACTCCATATACCTCTTTGTTCTATGGTGAGACCTCTTCTAGCTCGCTGGTCTTCACACATATTTTCCATGTTTAATTGTACACACACTAACTTTTAAAATCCCTTCTTCAACATGCTTGGATGTGCAAAGCTATGATAATAGCCTCAAGCTGGTCCACTAAGTCCTTCATGCAACCACTGATAATCTATCATCCTGATATTCCAAGACACTGTTGTTACCTTGCCGGCTGTGCCCTGGGGAAATTATTTCGTGATATATTCAGCACTGAGATACCTACAAACTTATTTGGTATCTCCAGAGTCATACATTCTCCCTGGACCGCGCTGAAAAGACATGGCAAACACTGGATTTATTTCCAAAGACCCAATAGCCATTAACCGAATGCACTTTTCCTCTAGTCTCTTTCCTGCCCTGTAGCTGAATGTATCTTCAGGAATATCTCCCAGGAAGAAAATAATTAGGCAGAAGCTCTGTGACACATAAACATCCTTGTGGCAGGACAAGGGAGATTGAGAGCCTCCCTATTATCTATCTAGAGAGTTCTTATCTCTGAAAAGATTTTAGCAGAACATACATAGTTTGTCTCAGATTGTTTGTACTAAGTGAACCAGGAATCTATGAATTTATAGCATATGGTTTTCCGGAAGATGTCACATAAGTTATACAACCATCTGAAGATAATTTGCTATGACAGTGTGTCATAGAAAAACGGTTCTCTCCTGTGTCATTTAGGCAGCCACAAATATCACACAGAGGCCTCATATAGTAAGTTGAGCCAGAGCACATTCTGACTGACATGAAATAAACTGGGTAACTGCACTGAAGGGCCTGGATCTCTCACTGTTTTACCTACACCTCATGATTACATCTTCTCAACATGATAGCAACACTTTTTACTGGATAAGATTTCTTACTCATTTGAGTTTGCTTTGACAATCCAGTGCTTTGTGTTATTGTGACTCATCACCAATTCTCTCTTACTGGCATAAACACTATGCTCTGAGTCATCACATTTGGGCTGCTGATGTTTGTACACAAGATTATAAAATTCACTAAATACTTTTCTCCTGCAAGCACCCTTTATTCTTACAATTAAAAGTAGGAGTGCTTCTGGATATTGTATGCTTGAGGCGGTAGACATAAAAGACCCTTACTGAGACTTGAATAGCGAGGGGAAGAGTAAGGATAACAAGAATATTAAAATACATAATCCAATATTAAAATATAAACTAGTACTTTTATTTCAGGTGTTTATTATGGCACTATCACTATATCACCTTTAAAATATATCAGTCTCGCTTTTATTACCTTATCTGCCTGAGACTTAAACTGAGTATTTAGCTATTTTAGATAGGTTTCAAACATTTATAAGTGGTTTATTTATAAATCATATGATGAAGAAATTGACAAAATCCTGTTATCATATATTTTCAAGTATTGTTTAAAAAACAAATATGAATTATTACATCTCTGCACAATCTTGTCATGAACATGTACAGAAAGATTAAGTGAAACATTCGATTATAATCACAATCAATTGTGAAAATCTGATTTGTGGAATTCTTATAAAGGAGTGTCTATGTGAGTGTTTCTGACATGATTTATATACATGAAATTCAAATATAAAAATATATTTCTAAATATGGCATAAATGATCAACCATTTTATAAACAAAAAATGTCACATTCAATGATCAAAACCCAATAAATCCAAAATTCTAAAGTTTACATAAATAAATTTCAATACAGAAACGCCCTATATCATCTATGCCAATTTGCTGTTCACCTTATGACATAATTTCTATTTTGTTCAGCCTTAACTGAAATAAACCGTAAGCATATGAAAAAAAAACACACTATAATAAAAAAGGAAACATTCTGAGTTTTCCAAATGAATCTACTATTATGAACTAAATTGCATGCCATAAACTTAAGAATAAAAATATTTTTGCTATGACAATTAAGTATTTTTCAACTGATAACTATTCAGTAATTCATCTTTTATGTTTATTTTGTTATTTTTCCTTATCAACAATGTCAGAGAACAGAACAAAAATGTATAAATGTGTAAAGAAGGAAAAGTACAAAGTCCTTAAAAATGAAGTTTAGAACCTCCACTAGGCAATTTTTTACAATAAGAACTAATAAGAAGAGTTATAACAATATTTTCTATAATCATAATTTTTTCAATTAAAAATTGGAAATCCTATGAGATTCTGTACATAAGTCTTGCTTAAGAGAGACTTAGATTCCTTTTTATTATTGAAAGTGTCAGAATATAACTTTTTCAAATCCAGAGCTTTCTATAGGACCTTGAAGAGTGGTATGGTGATAGTGATATTAAAGGCAATCTATTTTAGTAAAAGGAAGTGACAGTGTGGCCCTCGGCAAACCTACACATTTAAATAAAATGTAAAATCATGTAGTTTATATATAAAACATTTCATGACAATGATATGCTATTATATGAAGTTAAGTAAACTTTTGAAGCTTGGATAATACATGTCTACATGGTTCAGAACTAAATACAGAAAAGCCAAACAGCTATTTAAGTTGATATTAGTTTGTGTCATGTTATTATAGAACACAAAGGGTTTCAAACAACATTTAGATAAGACACTTCACTAGGTAAGACTTGTTTTACTTTTAAAGCAGAATTTCCCAGGTAAAACCAACATTCACAAGTGAAACAATAAATTAAACCTGTTTGTTACTAAAATTATGTTTTGTGGAAGTATAATACATGGTGCAGTCTATAATTTAGAATAACTTTAATATATTATAAAACACCATAATAGATTAGATTATAGGCTCTTTTATACATAATTCTATTTACTCAGAGTATTTTTAAACAGTATGGATGACTATAAATAATTCAGAAACGTCTCTACCCTTTCATGCATTTAGATACGTAGTTTAAATGTAGCATCCTCAGTCTGTAGCACAGAAAACTTACACCTATCAGTATAAGAAGAACAAGAGGAGGAAGAAGAGGAAAGGGAAGCAAAACAATACCGCTAGAAATTAAGAATAAAATGACTTCTGGATACAATAATATCAAAATCAAAACAACAATTTACTATTCAGTCTGTGCTCAGCCTTGGATAGAAAAGTTATCTTCTGTTATTTATCACCAAATGAGGTTCATACCTTAACTTTTCTTTGTCAACTCAGTGTAGAACGTCAAAATAAAATGAAACAAACTATTTTGAATTAACCACATATATAAAATGCCTACCAGTGTATAACTTTAATAAACAATGAGAATATTGTTTTATAAATCCTGTTTACTAGTTTAAATTATTTTTCTAAATTAAAATTCAGCTCTGTAAGTTTATGACTTTAGAGCAATAGTTTTCAATCTAGAACCCTGGACTCCAGGGTTCACTCCAAAATAGATTCAAAAGTAACCACAGTAATACTAAGCATTGCCACTGATAAAATAATGAGAAATAACATTTATTGTGCACCTACTTTTATTCCAGAAACTATTCCGTACAATTATATGTATTAAATACAACGAAGGTATGAGGTCAGTGTTCTTAAATCTACAGATGAGGAGATCAAAGCATAGGGAGATGAGAAAGCCTCCTCAAAGTCACTCAGTAAATGGTTGAGTTAAAATTTGAACCGAAGCAACCCAGTTATTTTAGTCGATATGCATACTACCTTTTAATATAGTTATGGAGAGTATGTGAGATATTTTCACTTCCACATTTCTCTACAGACATGGCACATTAATCTACTTTGGCCAAATTGAGTAAAACACTGTTTCTTTGACTTTCCCTAAAATTGAGAAACAGTTTGGAGCGACAACGCTAACTGATGACAGTCTGTACACATCTGTGACACAAAGATCACTTATTCTTCACGCCGCGACCCGTTGGTAGGGAAGTTAAAACGAGAAAATCTAGTTCTCTCGATTTCTTTCCAACACATTCCTGAACTTCCATCTACTTTTCTTAGTATAATAGCGTATCAGAATTTCCTTCACATGATGTTTTATATTTTTTACTGCACTTCCTAACCTTAGCACATTTGAAATATCTAGAGCTAATGCTTTAAAGACTGGCAAATTTTAAAGTGGCTTATATGCTCAAAAAATATGAAACAAGGTAAAACCCACTTTTTATCCAGTCAGCATATCCTTTGGTAACATATTCTGCTTCTTCCATCTAATTTTAAGATGCCCAGTTGCAATGGTGTATAACAACCTGATAAGGTTTCATTACAAAATTCAGTCACAGGGTAGGTCAATCGGAAAAAATCATGTTCACATAAATCCGACCTGGATCAAAATTTTTATTGTAGACATGAAAGCAAGCTAGGGTTGGGGTAGAAATGAAAGAGCTATAGAAATGTAGCACACTCATAATCTTTCATTTCTGCCCTGGAGAGGCTTGAAACGTCGAAGCCGGGAAATAGAATATGATCAAACATCTCTGCTTGTATGTGACTAAATTGATAAAAGCTATGAAAACCTAAATCTAAATTATAAAGCACATTTACGAAGTCCTATCAAACTCAATTGTTATCTTCAATTGCTTTAAACAGAAATTCTGAACACTGAATAATGGCCCAATAAATGCTTAATGAAGGTATGAATCTATGGTTCTACCAAACCACGCTTTATCTTTTGTGATACTTTCTCTCACATCTCTAAAATCCACATGAAGCCAAGACTCGCAACGTACTCTGAGTGATTTGTGTGACAAAGAAAGGTGCTGTTTGGCTCAAAGAAGAAATCCTACATATTTTGAATATTGCTACATTCTTTAAAAGCATAAATAAAATGCACTACACGTCATAAGATTATTTGTTTTCGGTAGGAAATCATCACACCCCACAAATTATTCACTAATTATAATTGTAAAACAAAAAACTCAAAATGGTTACACATCTGACACGTAAGTAATATAGTTAATTTTAAATTGTCATTTGATAGGTTAAAAAATATGGAGACATCAATTCCAAACCATTTTAAGCTTAAATGATTAAGAAAGATTACACAGTACAGAAAAACATCCATTGGTTCAGGTTTTAAGAAATTGGAAATTTTATCACATATAGATAAGAACTGAAGAAAGAGAAAATGACATCTCCTAATTTCTTGCACTAAAATCCTCATCCTCATGTCTGCTATTGTTTTACGAAGACTAGGAAGACTGGAAGTACATTCATAGTAGCAATGTTAATTTGTAGGTATTAAATTGCATATTTGTGCAAATATTATGCATCCACTTATCAGCACTCCCCCAAATTACCTATACTGTGGAGGAAAACACTTTTCACATGTGTTTATGGTGGCAACATATCATAACATTTTTAACCGTGGTTTTGCTATAAATAGAGCGATTGGCAAATGTGTTTAAGTTTTCTCTAAACACTTTTTCTGGTATTATTTGAAATAAAAAGTTAAAATTATCTTTCAGTAATGATCTTCTTTAATAAGTAATTTTCTATAAAAGTTAAAGATTCGACATTTATTATCCTTAAAGACAAATACAGCGTGAGTATCAGCTCAATGAAGGAAATGAAGACGCAGCACTTCCACAGCTGCTGAAGACGGGATTGCTGGCACTACTCCTGCTTGTGCCCTTCAGCAGAGCTATAGTTCCAAGCATAGCAACAAAATAAGTAGCAGAAGAATTATTCTCTATTTTGGGGGAGAAAAAGGTTAAATTTAACTTAATCATGAATTCCAACATTTTCAGAGATGGATATACAGAAAAATAAGCTTGAGCAGTGCTACGCAGTGCCCTCCAGGGACCAGTGCTGGCCAAAAAATTTTTCTCAGTCCATGGGGAGACAAGGAGCTTGAGGCAGAATATAATTCAACCTACATAGTCATGGAGCAGTATTTAGTTCAACTGTCATATTTTTCACATTTTCATATATATTATAAAACTTCCTCAGTGAAAGAAACACTACAGATTTACATTCTGGTAAAAACTGCTTATCACATTCTAGACTAGTAATAGACATTCCATGGACCAGGTATTATAAATAACACTGAGCTAAGGCAGGTATCAGAAAACAAAGGCCTGTGAACCAAATCTGACCAACCACCTTTGTTTGTAAATAAAGTTTTGTTGGAACACAGTCAGGCCCAATGGTTTGCTTATTGTCTATGGCTGCTTTCCCACTGCAGAAGCAGAGTTAAGTACCTGCAGCAGAAACGACCCAGCAGGCGGAAGTTGCAGTGAATATGTTAAATGAGCATCTATTTAGATATAAGATTTGTTAAATTGTTAAATGTTCTAATCAATGTGATTATATTTATATATGTGGCTTTAAAAATAGATAAGCTGGTAAAAACCACTAGTTATTGTTATAAAATGAAAATACATTGACAAGCTAATGAGGTTTTCTTTCAAATCACCACAGAAGCATTCAGAGGTTGGTATGTCTCAGTGATCAATAATTAAAAAGAAAAATGCTCTAGTTTGTTTTACAACTTACTTCTTAATATTAAGGTGATAAGTCTATCACGAGGAAATAGCATTTTGCACTCACACAACATGGGTCAAGGACACTAAGTGAAGCCTCACCAGGGAGCTACGGGTAACGCATTTATCGCCACATGCACTGCCTCACCTTTGACCACAGTCTTTCCAGATGGTTGGACAAGTGAATATAATAAATGTAAACAAGATAAGTCTTGCCGAGGAAGCTTTGTAAAAAAGTTAGCCTGCAGCCTGAGGCATCTGGAGGATCGAGGCTATGTATTCACGTAGAAGGTATCCATTATATATACTGAAGTGAAAATAATAATTTGCAAAATAGTAAGTTAGCATGAGTGTATTTTAAACATCTGCACACACACACATACACACCTGGAAAGATATATTCATGGAAATAAAAGTGGGGGACCAAGGGACATTTTCACTATTACTAGAATGTTTTTGTTTTTTTTCCAAAACGACTTCTGTATTTAAAAGTAAACTAATTAAAATCACTGTGACAAGGGTTTAAAATCATGTTGCCATTAGAAAAAAAAGAGGGACTTGTCTGACAATTTTTAATACGCCCTGACCTTTGAAACCTGGTCTCAACCCCCAACAATGTATTTCTCCCGTTATCAGGCAGAGCACTGGGGACTGGAAAGACAGAAAACATGTTAGTCTAGATGTAGGCACTAATTAGCTGATTATTAATTTTACTTAGAATCAGTTTTCTTCTCAGATTATTCATCTTGATAGCATGGTACTAAGGGAGAATTAATTACATTTCAGATGTCAAGAATTCTTAAGAGAATGAAGTAAATCAATACTTTAAATATGTATGCAAGCAAATATATAAACATCATCTTCATTTTTCATTTTCATCAGTGTTTCTGTCCCTGAATACACATGGGTGGTTTTACACATTTATCTGCAAACAAGATTGTAGCTGGTTCTCATGTAAAACGGAAGGAGAAACCCATGCAGCCAGGAATGACCTAGCCTAGCCTGTCCCCAGCAAAACCTTGGCATGGGAATGGAGTGAGGATTTCACCTTCAGTCTGCTGAGGTGACGCAAAGTCTCAGCATTGCTAAGAACCCTACTGAGTCCTTTGGATTGATTTCTGATAATTAGGCATTATTTAGAAATGTGATGCATACGACATTTGTAAACTGGCTGGTAGAAACAGTGGTTAAGAATGCTAAGTACCTGAGAACTAAGTGCACACAGACCCTGGACATGAAGGGCAGTGCTAGGTTATACTGCGCAGCACAGATGCTGGCCATATAAAAAGCTGATCTCATGATCCCTGAAGGAGCTTGGCTTAACGAGACTCATTCTATTTTTCTACACAAATATGACTTTTCTCATTAAATACAATGAATATGTTATTAAATCCTCTTCATTCACCAATGAAGCATAACTGAGAAAATAAGGGGTTGTGGGAAATTTTTTAAGTTAAATTAAGAGAAGTTGCCTGACTTCAAGGAGCTTACAATATAGAAAGAACAATGACATAATAAAAATAATGTTTAAAATGTATAGCAGCATTGAATAAGCCCCAAAGACTAGACTGGTTCCAGTGCAGAATTACAGGGATTCAGAAGAAAGGAGAGGCAGCCATAGTACAGTGAACTAGGCACTGGACTTAGCATTAGAAGGTTAGCATTACAGTCCTGCCATTTAAATAAAAAGTGTGGCTTTAGGCAAATCATTGAAACCAGGAGTTTCCAGTCCCTGCTGCCAAAAAGGTTGGAGACCACTGATTTAAATTATCCAACCCCAGTTTGCTTATCTGCAAAGTAACACCTATTTCAAAGGGTTGTTTTGAGGATTGTGGGTTATATTTCTAAAATGTTCACAAACAATTGAAAAAATTTACAGATATAAAAGCATTATCAAAGACTAGAAAACCCAAGAAATCTTTCATTAGAAGAGACAGCCCTTGAGCTGCTTGGCAGGGTAGGGGCAATAGTGAGTGAGAAAAGAATAGCATTCTACGGGAGGGAGGAATAAGAATGAGATACACAGAAGACAAATCGCCAGTATTTGCTCACTAACAAAACATGTGAGGGAGACAGTTAAATATGAGGCTGGAAGGTGAGGAAATTAAAGTAGCAGCCATGAATCTCAGACTAAGGAGCTGGGACGTTATTTGGGAGACTGTAAGAAAACACTGAAAGTTTTAGAAAGGTTATTTATTGCATGGTCAGATATGTGTTAGTGTAACACTAAAAAGTTTGTGGAATAGAGGAATGGGGAAGCTGGCATGATCTTTTAATAAATTATTGAAACAGTTCAGGTAAGAAAAACTGATGAAAATAAAATGCACACAACCTTTACTCTAGAAATTCTGCTTCTACGATCTATTATACACAAATATGGATATATTTACATAAAACTCTATATAAGGAGAAATTGGGTAACTGTTTTAAAACAGTGATTTTGTTTAAAAAATAAAAACTGCCTGTTACAAGGAAATGTTAAATAAGTCATGCTGCATCCATACAATGCAATGTTATTCAGTAACAGAATTAAGCTGACATGAGGTTACATGGAATATTTCTAATATTTCTAAGACATGAAATATTGCTAAATATTTCTATGTTAAATGGAAAGTCAGCAATCAAAACATAAAAAACATCTCATAAAATGTTTAAGTATATATTTTTGTGTATATACATGAATAAATAAAATTAGAACTGGGAGGTATATACCAGGATATCAACAGAGGTAAACTCTGGGAAAGGAGTAAGTACAGAGAGGAGTATGAGTAGCATTTTCCCTTGCTTTTTTTCTCACATTTATTCATGTCAGTCAACACTGATCTACAGACGGGAAATAAAAGTATACATAATAGAGTCAAGATAACTGTCTTCATGTTGCTTCTATTCTGGTAATGAGAAACAAATAAAATATTTATGGATATAAGTATTATGCAGAAAATTAAAACAGAGTGACTGTTAATATTTTACTGAAGGAATCATTTACTGATATTTTAGTTTTCTATTGCTATAAATATAGTGACTCAAAACAATACAAAACTCTTATTTCACAGTTTCCATAGATTAGAAGTTCAATGACCATATTTTCTAGATCCTCCACCCAAGTCTCACAAGGCTGCAATCAAGGCATTGGTTGAGCTTTTTTAACCCCCTACTTTTATAGAGTTCTAATTGACTAATGCAAATTATATATGAGAAGGTACTTCAAGATGGCTGACTAGAGGTATTCAGGACCTGCCTCCTCTATAAAGAAGAACCAAAATAGTAAATAAATAGTCACATATTGAATAAAGCATCTAAGAGATCACTGGGAATTTAATAGTCACAGGAAATACCTGAGGCACAGAAGGAGAAGGAAGCAAGGCAGTCATTTCAGCTAGGATTGGCTGGCAACCCAGAGAGGTTCCCCAGGTGGAGAAAGAGTAAATGAGTAATCCCCAGTGGTCCACATTCCCACCGTGGACAACTGCAATCCTAGCCATGGGGGAGACCCTCAATCCTTGTGGGCCATGAGGTTAGTATAGGGAGCTTCCTGGAGACCACACAATAACATTGCTCCAGAAAAGGAGTTCAAACTGGGTCCCAAACACACCCCAAGTCCTAAGCAGCTGCAGTGCAGTGCCAATTTAAGAACCCAGCCCCTACCAGACTGCATCCTGCCCCAGAGCCCAGTAGCCTCTGAATATCTATGCCTCTGAAGCCCCGCTGACATCACCTAATATACACCTGGAGGACTGTAGTGGCACAAGGTCTGCTGGACCCAGCTGATCAGTGGGGCCTCTAGTACTTTAACACATACAGTGTCTCGTACCTTAGAGAACAGGTGGTGCAGCAAACCAGGAAGGCTGCCCTCAAAATGAATCAAGCCAAAATATGTGCTCCCCAGAGCTTGAAACCTGCCTGCCTAGGGCCACTGCCACTGACAGCAACCCCACCCCCCAACAGGAGGGCTGAAGTGCACTTGCGCTCGCCCTGACACAGGCTCTCCGTGCTCACAGCCACGGATGCCGCTGCTGGGAGCTAAAGCGCATGCTCCCCAAAGTATGACAGTCACTTGCCTGTGACTACAGCCATGAACATGAATGCTGTCAACCCCAGCAGCAGGGCCACAATACACTCGCACGTGCCCTGAGGATGAGCTCTCCCTGATCACCGCCACTGATGCTACTGCCACCTGAACATTCTGCCGGGACACTTGAAAATCACCTCACTCTGCCAAACACAGCCTGCACTTGTATGCACCAGTGGGGATCCTGAAGGCAGGTCTGCCACTGCTGGTACCACCAGCCCCAGTGTCTGAGCATACCACCCAGGGGCCTGGGGGCTACCCTGCCCTGTCCGCCATTGTTGGCATCTGTGCACTCTTCCCAGGTACCTAGGAATGGACCCACCTTGTCTACCACTATTATCATAGCCAGTACCCATGTCCATGCACCACTAGGGACTGGTCTACCCAGCCTGTTGCGGCCACTGTTAATGTAGCACGTGCCATCTGAGAGCCAAACGGTTTTCCAGCCACTGCTGTGACTATTGATCACATCTCACATACTTTCCAGGGGCCTGAAAACCTGCCCACCCACTTGGCCTACCACTGCCACTGCCAGTTCCTAAGCAAGCCATCTGAAGGCCCAAGAACTGGCCAGCTTGGAACCACTAACACTGCTGCATGCATATGCTGTGCAAAAGCACAGACAGCACACTCAGCCTGCCACTGCCACCACTGAGGCCCAAAGACTCAACCTCCTGGCGTCCTTGTCCCAAGCAAAACCTCACCACAGCCACCACTAACAACCACAGCCTAATTCACTCAGGAAATAACATATACCACTAATGCTGTTTGAAGCAGAAGACATCATACAAGGACGACACTTCTGCACACACACACACAGAACCAAAGCTGAAAGGCTCTACTCAACCAAACGTATAGATACATCTTCAGGAAGAACCTTTCCCTATGAAAGCCAATTTGAATAATAGGAAGAAGCAATTGTTACACTAAATGCAGATATCATCAAGGACACGAGAAACATAAAAAGTAAAGAACTATGACACCTCTGGAGGAACATAATAGTTATCCAGCAACAGATTACAATGAAAAAAAGTATTTGAAATGCCACAAAAATAATTCAAGATAATGATATTAAAGAATTTTGGTAAGATACAAGAGGACATACATACATAATGCAACTAAATCAGAAAACAATTGAGGATATAGTTGAGAAATTCACCCAAGAGGTAGATATAATAATAATAATAATAATAACAACAGGCTGGGCATGGTGGCTCATGCTTGTAATTCTAGCACTTTGGGAGGCCAAGGTGGGTGGATCACCTGAGGTCAGGAGTTCGAGACCAGCCTAGTCAACATGGTGAAGCTCCATGTCTACTAAAAATACAAAAATCAGCTGAGCTTGGTCGTGTATGCCTGTAATCCCAGCTACTCGGAAGGGTGAGGCAGGAGAATTGCTTGAACCCAGGAGGCAGAGTTTGCAGTGAGCCAAGATTGTGCCACTGCACTCTAACCTGGGCAATAGAGAGAGACTCTGTCTCAAAAAAAAAATCTCGAATTAAATAATTCAATAAATGAAATTTAAAATAAATTCATTTGAGAACATCAACAATAGACTACATCAAGCAACCAAATATTTGAATTTGGGGTGTTCCAAATTGTGAAGAGAAAACCAAGTTAAAAAATATTTTTTAAAATGTAGCTGAAAACTTCCCAAGTCTAGTAAGAGTTTTAGACATCCACATACAGGAAGCTCATCAATTTCCAAATAAATGCAACCTAAAAAGGACTTCTTCAAAGCTACCAAAAAGATAGATGCAGCCTAAAAAGGTATTCTCCATGTAAAAGTAAACTGTAAAAACTCAGAGATGAGAGAGAATTTTAAAAACTGCAAGAGAAAAGCATCTGGTCACTTATGATGGAAGTCTCACTAGACCAATAGCAGATTTCTCTGGACAAATCTTACAGGCCAGAAGAGAATGGATGATATTGTCAAAGTTCTGAAAGATAAAAACTGCCAGCCAAGAATATTACACCCAGAAAAGCTATCCTTCCTACAAGAAGATGAAATAAAGTCTTTCCCAGACAAGCAAAAACTGAAAGAATTCAGTACTCTCAACAAGCTCTAAAAGAAATATTTAAGGAAGTACTACACTTGAAAGGGAAAGGTAAATATCTACTATCCTGAAAACACAAAAAATTTTAACTCTCAGTGGTAGAACAAATACACATACCAGGAAGAGAAAAGACTCAATTATCAATACTACAAAATAATCAAACCACAATCATTGATCCTTTTTTCTCTTACTATCAAAGGATATTTTCAAAAACAAGAAAACCACAAAATGACAAGAATAAGTTATCACCTATCAATAATAACCTTGAATGTAAACTAATTAAATTTTCCACTTGAAAGACAGACTAACTGAATGGAGAAAAAAATGCAAACCAATTATGTACTGCCTACAAGAAACTTCCTTCACCTGTAAAGACACATATACAGAAGTATAGGAGTATATACAGAAATAGCTATGTGTATACACAGAAGTAGCTGTACTTAGATAAAACAGATTTTATGTCAAACAGTAAAAAGAGACAAAGAATGTCATTACATAATATTAAAGGGATCAATTCATCAAGAAGATATAACAATTCTAAATATATACATTCAACACTGGTATGCACATAAAATATATACATATATTTCTTATGTATATATTTTTACTATATGTAACAAATATTAGAGCTAATGGGAGAGATAGGCTCTGATACAATAATATTTTGGAACTTCAACACCCACTCTCAGAATTAGATAGCTCATCAACAGAAAATTAACAAAGAAACATTGGCTTTGAGTTTCACTTTAGACCACATGAATCTAACACACATCTATGGAACATTTTATCCAACATCTGTGAAATAAACAATCTTCTTATCAGCACATGTAATATTCATCACAGTTAAAAGAACTAGAGGAGCAAGATCAAACAAATTCAAAAGCTAGCAGAAGACAAGAAATAACTAAGATCAGAGCAGAACTGAAGGAGATAGAGACACATACACACACACACAAATCTTCAAAAAATAAATGAATCCAGGAGCTGGTTTTCTGAAAATATCAACATAATAGACCACTAGCCAGAAGAATAAAAAAGAAAAGACAAAGAATTGAATTGATGCAATAAAAAATGATAAAGGGGATATACCACTGATTCCACAGAAACACAAACTACCATCAGAGATTACCACAAATATCTCTATGCACATAAACCAGTAACTCTAGAAGAAATGGATAAATTCCTGGACACTTACACCTCCTAAGACTAAACCAGGAAGAAGTTCAATCCCTGAATAGACCAATAATAAGGTCTGAAGTTGAGGCAACAATTAATAGCCTACCAACCAAAAGTACAGCACCAGACAGCTTCACAGCCGAATTCTACCAGATGTGCAAAGAGGAGCTGGTAGCATTCCTTCTGAAACTATTCCAAACAATACAAAAAGAAGGAGTCCTCCTTAACTCATCTTATGAGACTAACATCATCCTGATACCAAAACCTAGCAGAGACACAATGAAAAAAGAAAATTTCAGACCAATATCCATGATGAATATTGATGTAAAAATCTTCAGTAAAATACAGGCAAACCAAATCCAACAGCACATCAAAAAGCTTATCTATCACAATCAGGTAGGCTTCATCCCGGGGATGCAAGGCTGGTTCAACATACACAAATCTATAAACGTAATCCATCACATAAATAGAACCAAAGACAAAAACCACATGATTATCTCAATAGATGAAGAGAAGGCCTTCGACAAAATTCAACAGCACTTCATGCTAAAAACTATCAATAAACTAGGTATGGATGGAACGTATCACAAAATAATAAAAGCTATTTATGACAAGCCCACAGCAGCTATGATACTGAATAGCAAAAACTGGAAGTATTCCTTTTGAAAACCGGCATGAGACAAGGGTGCCCTCTCTCACCACTCCTATTCAACATAGTATTGGAAGTTCTGGCCAGAGCTATCAGGAAAGAAAAAGAAATAAAGAGTACTCAATTAGGAAAAGAGGAAGTCAAATTGGAGCTATTTGCAGAGGACATGATTGTATATTTAGAAAACCCCATCGTCTCAGCCCAAAATCACCTTCAGATGATGAGCAACTTCAGCAAAGTCTCAGGATACAAAATCAATGTGCAAAAATGACAAGCATTCCTATACACCAATAACCCACAAACAGAAAGCCAAATCATGAGCAAACTCCCATTCACAACTGCTACAGAGAGAATAAAATACCTAGGAATACAACTAACAAGGGACGAGAAGGACCTTTTCAAGAAGAACTACAAACCACTGCTCAAGGAAATAAGAGAGGACACAAACAGATGGAGAAATATTCCATGCTCATGGTTAGGAAAAATCAACATTCATGAAAATAGCCATACTGCCCAAAGATTTATAGATTCAATGCTATCCCCATCAAGCTACCATTGACCTTCTTCACAGACCTTGGAAAAACAACCTGAAACTTCATATGGAACCAAAAGAGCCCACATAGCCAAGACTATCCTAAGCAAAACAAAAACAAAAACAAAGCTGGAGTCATCACACTACCTGACTTCAAACCATACTACAAGGCCATAGTAATCAAAAGAGTATGGTACTGGTACCAAAACAGAGATATAGATGAACGGAACAGAACAGAGGCCTTGGAAGTAATGCCACACATAAACAACCATCTGATCTTTGACAAACTCACAAAAACAAGCAATGGAGAAAGGATTCACTGTTTAATAAATGGTGTTGGGAAAACTGGCTAGCCATGTGCCAAAAGCTGAAACTGGATCCCTTCCTTACACCTTATACAAAAATTAACTCCAGATGGATTAAAGATTTAAACATAAGACGTAACACCATAAAAACCCTAGAAGAAAACCTAGGCAATACCATTCAGGACATAGGCATAGGCAAGGACTTCATGACTAAAACACCAAAAGCAATGGCAACAAAAGCCAAAATAGACAAATGGGATCTAATTAAACTCCAGAGCTTCTGCACAGCAAAGGAAACAATCATTAGAGTGAACTGGCAACCAACAGAATGGGAAAAATTTTTTGCAATCTACCTATCTGACAAAGGGCTAATATTCAGAATCTACAAGGAACTAAAGCAGATAAAAAAAAAAAAACAAACAAACCCATCAAAAAAGTGGGCAAAGGATATGAACAGGCAGTTTTCAAAAGAAGACATTTATGCAGCCAACAAACATATGAAAAAATGCTCATCATCACTGGTCATTAGAGAAATGTAAATCAAAACCACATTGAGACACCTTCTCACGCCAGTTAGAATGGTGATCATTAAAAAATGTGGAGACAACAGATGCCAGAGAGGATGTGGAGAAATAGGAACGCTTTTACACTGTTGGTGGGAGTGTAAATTAGTTCAACCACTGTGGAAGACAGTGTGGATTCCTCAAGAATCTAGAAATAGAAATACCATTTGACCCAGCAATCCCATTACACCCAGTAATCCCATTATACCCATATACCCAAAGGATTATAAATTGTTCTGTTATAAAGACACAAGCACACATATGTTCATTGAGGCACTGTTTTCAATAGCAAAGACCTGGAACCAACCCAAATTCCCATCAATGATAGACTGGATAAAGAAAATGTGGCACATGTACACCACGGAATACTATGCAGCCATAAAAAAAAGATGTGTTCATGTCCTTTGTAGGGACAAGGATGAATCTGGAAACCATCATTCTCAGCAAACTGACACAAGAACAGAAAACCAAACACTGCATGTTCTCACCCATAGGTGGGTGATGAACAAAGAACACATGGACACAGGCAGGGGAACATCCCACACTGGGATCTGTTGGGGGTTGAGGGGTAGGGGAGGGGGAGTGGGGGTGGGGAGGTTGGAGAGGAATAACATTGGAAGATATGCCTGAGGGAGGTGATGGGGGTGGGGGCAGCAGCATGGGTACCACCATGGCAGGTGTGTACCTATGCAACAATCCTGCAAGATCTGCACATGTACTCCAGTACTTAAAGTATAATAAAAAAAAATCCCCAAGACATATTTCTTATAATCAAAGAACTTTAAAGTTAGGCTTGTGTGTGTGTGTGTGTGTGTGTGTGTGTATGTATACTTTTATTTAATCCAAACCACAAAGAGATTTAATGTAAGTTAAAAAAAACAGTTCTGTATTATATGGATTAAAAAATTATTTAATTGAATGTAACAAAAATTTAGGGCACAAGTTTGTGAATCTCAGAATAAAAACATTGGTTATAAATCAGTTAACCTTTAAGAATACTGGCCCTGCGCGGTGGCTCAGCCTTTAATCCCAGCACTTTGGGAGGTCAAAGTAGGCAGACTTCGAGCTCAGGTGTTTGAGATCAGTTTGGCCAACACAGTGAAACCCTATCTCTACTAAAAATACAAAAACTTAGCTGGGCGTGGAGGCAGATGCTTGTAATCCCAGCTACTCAGAAGGCTGAGGCAGGAGAATTGCTTGAACCTAGGAGACAGAGGTTGCAGTCAGCCGAGATCGCACCACTGCACTCCAGCCCCGGCAACAGTGCAAGACTCTGTCTCAAAAAAAAAAAAAAAAAAAAAAACGCTGGGCACAGTGGCTTACGCCTGTAATCCCAGCACTTTGGGAGGCCAAGGCAGGCGGATCATGAGGTCAGGAGATCGAGACCATCCTGGTTAACATGGTGAAACCCCGTCTCTACTAAAAATACAAAAATTAGTCAGGTGTGGTGGTGGGTGCCTATAGTCCCAGCTACCCGAGAGGCTGAGGCTGGAGCATCGCTTGAACCTGGGAGGCAGAGTTTGCAGTGAGCGGAGATCACACCACTGCACTCCAGCCTGGGCGACACAGTGAGACTCCATCTCAAAAGAAAAAAAGAAAAAAAAAGAATACTGGTACTTCTTATGAATATATATTAGCAAAAGTTGAGGACATAAAGGTCCTGACCTAAAATCTGCTACAAGAATCTAGTAAAGCTGGAAGAGGAAATCAGAAAATCAAACCACTTGGGAAGAGATGCATGTTTTCTTTACTGGTCTGGAAAAACACTCCCTACAAAAAGATATCTGAGACTGAAACATGATTCCTGGTTGTGGCTTATGGGAATGTGTGAAGACAGTACCAGTGCTCTCTCCTGAGTAACCTGGGGACAGTTACATCCGGATGGCTGCTCAAGCAAGAGGCAGCAAGAGAAAACACCAACTTGCTGTAGTCGGTATGGCATAGTAATTAACTGGTGACAAGCTATCGGTTTTCAAATCATGGTTTACCACTTACATTTGCTGTGGGATTGTGGACGTGTGCCTCAGTTTCCTCATTTGTAAAATAAGGCTAAGAAAAGCAAAAGGAATGATGTGAGGATTAAATGTGTAAATCTATGTTAAAAAAAAAAAAGGATGGTACCTGGCACACAGTGTTAATTATGATTATCAGCCTGCACCTATTTAATGAAATTGCCCAGAAATATTTTATTTCCCAGTGTCTTCTGACTGTGAGTAAAGGTGGCCTTGAGCACCCCACAGAGAGCTGGTGGTCTATTGCTCAGTCTTTAGAAAAGTCAGTGAGTTGTATGACTGGGTTGTGTCCACGCTCTTTCACTCAGCACATTCCTTGTCCCTTTCGCATCAGGGCTTAGAAAGAAGCACGTATCATCAAAATCCTGCTCTAGCAATAATACATGCCTTTTCTGATAGAGATGATTAGAATATAAGGTCTCTCCTACTCCCCAACAGGTATCTGTGGTTTCCTTGTCCTCATCTCAACTTTTTTCTTAAATTTTAAAATGTTAGACTTTATATATTTTTCCCCTTCTTTTCACAGGTATTGATCATCTCAATGCCTACTGGCCCATGAGCTTTGGTTTAACTTCTGCAAGAAAATCTGCTTATATGAAAAATGGGGTGAAAAAGATTATTTGGAAACCATGATGTATTCTGCAAGCATAAGTATTACTATCATTAATATTATACAGCTGGAGAAATGGTGCATCTATTCTGAGATTCCACCAACTTCTGATTCTGGAGAGGAAAAAAAAACCCATTAAATTCTACTTGAATGATGTAATCACTGCCTTGAAATCATACAGTGCTTCTCTTCTTTCGTCAAATAATAAAACTCCCCATCTGCCGTGACTGTACACCTCTTTCAGCAGGAACTTCCACAGTGTGGTTTCAGAAACTACCATATGACAACACACATTAAGATTAAGTCAGCCTTCTAAACAGTTTCACCAATAAATAAATTTTTCCACTGTCACCTATCTGTAAGATTCCAAGATTAGAGATCTGGAAGAACCTACTGCTTCACAGATAATGAAATTGAGGTTGAATAGTTTTGTCATTCCCCAGGGCATACATGCAGGCACATCTGGGGCAGGAAGGGGAGGCTTATCATTCCTGTGGTAATGCTCTCTCTCATCACAGAGATGACATCTTAGAGATGACAAAGAATAAATATATAACTAATATTCAAACTCCTTTAACATTATTTTTCCTATCACTTACTTTCCTCTTTCCTTCTTTCTTTAAGTAGAGACAGGGTCTTGCTACATTGTCCAGGCTGGTCTCAAACTCCTGAGTTCAAATGATCCTCCTACCTCAGCCTCCCAAAGTGCTGAGATTACAGGCATGAGCCACCACACCCAGCCTACTTTCTTCTTTCCTTACCATTATTTTCTCTCTTTCAAGACTGCAGGCTAAATGCTGACTTTTCACTCACCAATTTTTCTATCACTCATTCATTTTTTTTCAGAAAGGAATCTGAGGGCCTATATTTCTCACTGAAGTCTCGATGGTATTAAGGATTAAATTAATCATAAATTTTCTGAAGAAAATCCATCTTAAATGTGGTCTTGAAAATGTGGTCTTGAAAGTTTCCTCTGCACAGATAAGCAGAGGAAATGAGGGACTATTACAGAAGTAACATCACAGGAAAACATAGAAATGATGGATGGCACAGGCACAGTGCAGAAGATGCTGCTTTGATTAACAAGTGATGATGCCTTTGGGAGGTGGGAAGTGCAAGAAGAAGCAAGGGAGGGCCAGGAATGCTAGGGTTCTACAGCAGGAGAAAGATGTCCCCGATTAAATGACTCAGCACTTATTTAGCCGTACTGTATGCAGAACACTCTGCTTCGCACTAGTGACACATGGTTAAATAAAACAGTCCTTACCTTTTAGAAACTACAGTTGAGAAGGCAAAACAATCAAGAAAATAAGTAATTATATTATGCGGTGGAAATGATCAATTATGCAGCAATGATGTAGCTGATATGTAGCAATTATGCGCAAATGTTTAACAGTGAGCTGGGAAAAGGCTGCCTACAGGTAGAGATTACTGAGATTAGTTTTGAAGAGTAAGTAGGAGTTGCCTTTGGGGAGTAGGTATTTCAGAGGAGGAAATGGCATGTAGGCAGTCAGGAAGGAGTGCACTGTTAAAAATTAAATACGTCAATATTTACATACACTCATGTGCCACATCATGATGTTTCGGTCAACAATTGGCAGCATATACAACTGTGGTCCCATAAAATTATAATACTAAATTTTTACTGTATCTTTTCTGTGTTTAGATATGTTTAAATACATGAATACATACTGTTGTGCTACAAATGCCTGTACTCAGTATAGCAACATGTTGTGCAGGTGTATACCCTAGGAGCAATAGTATGCCATATAGCCTACGTGTGTGGCAGGCTATACTGTCTAGGTCTGTGTAAGTACACACTATGATGTTTGCACAACGATGACACTACCTAAGGACACAATTCTCAGAATATCTCCCTATTGGTAAGCAATGCATGAGTGTACATACGTATGATGTAAAGACACATCTTAAGCAATATTAAAATTATTACACATTTCCTTCACCCTTGCTCAGTAAATAACTGAGTAAATGCCTGAAACTGAGAACAGTCTTTAAGTGGGTGACACAGTTGACATTACCACTGTGCAAGTAAAGGGCTACTCTTCCTCTGTCTACCTGTCAGCACACTTTTCTGACATAAGTCAGAAGAGCTAGGAAAGAATATCTCCACAGAAAACACATTCTACATGTGAGTTTCCACATTTCACTTCCAGAAAAGGATTATTAACCAAATTAGTAATATTACTACTTCCATTGCTGGAATGGTTTCTTCTTACTTTTTAGCCACTATGACTGTAACACATATATTTTTAAAGATTAAATCAGAGCAATATATAGCAACTAGTATAAAATTTCTGTGCTGTTCATCCTCTCATGATGCAACTGGTCACTACAGTGAGCAGGCCTGACAGTCTGCAGATTAAAATGTAAACACTGGGCTGGACTCAGTTATGTTGAGGCCAGCCATTTCTGACAGTCTCTACAACGTGATAAACACCGTCTGTCTACAGTTCCCCTGTATTTGAAAGTTCCGACAAACATTGTGCTGAAATGTAAACAACTGACATCATGACTGGTGAAGCAGTGGGCTGCAAATTTATCTAAAATCAAGAAAACAAAGATCTTGTTTGACACTAGATAAACCATTAGTAGTCACCAAGGGAGCAGCTTTGGGAGGTCATAAGTGCTGTCATCAGTCTTCAAAAAATAGGCACCAAAGATACTGTCACAATTTAGTTGACGCAAGAGTAAGTAATATGAGAGGCAAAAGGATTAGAAGCCAGCAGAAAAAGGGTAACATTTTCTCTCTAAAGGACAGTTTTAAATCAGAGCATAACTGAAAAATCTGTTAACTTTAGTTCCTGGTTTTTCAGTGATTTTAAGTGAAAAGGCATGGAATAAAATTGTGATTCTAACGTTCTATAAAATGTAATGAATCTCATTCTTTCATTTCCTCCATTCCATGAAACATAATTGTTATTGCTCCTTTGTACAGCTTTCCTGAAAAGTTATACAAGTCCAGTGGGATGAACAGTTCTCTTGAAGACTTCAAGATATCTTTTAAATTAAGATGGCACTGCAAATCAAAGTCTATTATAATTACAAATTATAAGGTTGAATTAAATCATATTTATAAATTATAAGGTTATAATATTGCTGATTGTTTATGTTAGTTTATAAACGTTTAAAATTCCTACATCTTTATTCCTGGACTAACTATACTTAGAGCTTAATGATGACTTTTAACATGAAGAATAAATATATTTTTATTTCTAAACATATTAAAAATGTTTAAAAATGGAATGGAGGTCACTGCAAGACATGGTAATAAATCTATTAGAAGTCAGAGTCCAAAACAAATGTATAGCTTAATGTATAGAGAAACACAGGTCTTAACTTGGGCCACGAAAACATGCAGGAGTTAGATACACTCAGTGGGTCTGTAGAAATGAATTTAACATTTACGATTACAGACTGATAATTTTTCATGCCCATGGCACGATTTCATGCCCATGACACATTATCATCCTCTGCTAAGAGTGTAAGAAATTCTAAGTTTAATCTTTACTGTAAATACCCTTGCAAATGTGAAGCATCAGCACAATTCATTCATATATTCTACAAACATTTATGGAAAATTCATATGCCTGGACTAGTCTTCAACCTACAGGTATTACTGGCCTATAGAAATGCACCAAGATTTCAGGAATGAAATCTTTTCATTCAGGCTCTGGGCTCTGCATAGTCTACATGGGCTGAAGGAGTCTTGTTAAGTTAGATCAGTTACTTATAAAGTGGCCATCAGTTTATGAATCATCTCAATAAAAGTATGAAAGAAGAGTCAAGAGACCTGGGTTCTGGTCTCAGTAATCATAGGGTCTTAGAAAGGCCACTCCAACTCTGTGGGCCTTTATTACCCCATTTGCTTAAATGAGAGAGCTGGCTTAATAACTCTTTATGTTACTTAACTTTTAACATTCTATGGTTTTCTTCCAGTAATTTGTAGGCTCAACATACACTTACTGAGTAAAACTTTAAAACTATTCTGAAAGCCTATGTCTTGAAAGGTAAATACATTTCATATACTACAAAGACTACTTCTATATTTTGCAAGAATATTTTAACTCCTTGTGTAAATATATGACACTGAAATATTGACTATCTCATTCATGCAATAAACTTACAATGTCCAATAAAAATGTTTAAAAATATTTTTGGACAAGCATGGTGGTGTGTGCCACTCAGCTACTTAGGAGGCTCAGGCAGGAGGCTCACTTGAGCTCAGGAGTTTGCAACCAGTCTGGGCAACCTAGTGAGACCTTTTCTTTAAAAAAAATACCCCAGCATTAAAATAATAAAAACTATTTTTTAAAAAAACACCAAAAGCATTGCAACAAAAGCCAAAATAGACAAATGGGATCTAATTAAACTCAGAGCTTCTGTACAGCAAAAGAAACAATCATTAGAGTGAACTGGCAACCAACAGAATGGGAAAAAAATTTTGCAAATCTACCTATCTGACAAAGGGCTAATATCCAGAATCTACAAAGAACTAAAACAGATTTACAAAAAAACCCAAACAAACCCATTCAAAAGTGATGAAGGATATGAACAGACACTTTACAAAAGAAGACATATATGAGGTCAACAAACATGAAAAAATGCTTATCATCACTGTCATCAGAGAAATGCAAATCAAAACTACACTGAGATACCGTCTCACACAAGTTAGAATGGTGATCATTAAAAAATCGGGAGACAACAGATGCTGGAGAGGATGTGGAGAAATCGGAACACTTTTATACTGTTGGTGGGAGTGTAAATTAGTTCAACCATTGTGGAAGATAGTCTGGCGATTCCTCAAGCACATAGACATAGAAATTCCATTTGACTCAGCAATCCCATTACTGGGTGTATATCCAAAGGATTATA
>CAUYLG010057248.1:0-14765 GCA_963573385.1 Cacajao melanocephalus
TGAGGTCAAGAGATCGAAACCATCCTGGCTAACATGGTGAAACCCCATCTCTACTAAATATGCAAAAAATTAGCCAGGCATGGTGGTGGGCGCCTGTAGTCCCAGGTACTTGAAAGACTGAGGAAGGAGAATCACTTGAACCCAGGAGGTGGAGGTTGCAGTGAGCCAGGATTGCACCACTGCACTCCAGCCTGGGCGACAGAAACTCCATCTCAAAAAAAAAAAAAAAAAAAAAAAAAATGCTGCATAGCTACCTGTTAATGAATTAAATGGAGCTTGCACCAAAAAAAAAAAAAAAAAAAAAAAATTGTGCAAAACAACAACAAAAGCACCAGTTTCTTTCTTTATTTTTGTCTCTGGGGTTCTTTTAATTGTAGTTATGTATCTCAAGTTTCTAAAGTTTCTAATTAAAAAGGGGATTTCACAGTAATAAAGTGTTGCCATCATCTCATTCTCATACTGTTAAATTTTCAAGTGACAATAGCTGAAACAGAGAACTGTTTGTTGAAACAACATGCTTCAAATGATTCCTGAGCAGGCAATAGAGCTGAATTAAGAAAAAAAGGCTCTTTACAACCCCCCACTGCTAAATGACTGGCTTAAAAAAAAGAAAGAAAAAGAACAAGGAAAAAGGCTCTTTAACAAAGAGCTTCCTGAATTTGTTAGATGAGATCTTAATGAGGGTTAGATTCTTGTAGCACGGCATCAGGTATCACTGTTAGGTTGTTGCAGGTTAAGATTTAAAACACAAAACAAAACAAAAAAAAAAATGAAAAAACACAACTGTGTGGTTGTCTCCTGGTTCTGTGATATTCTAACTCTGATTGCACCATACAATTTTATTGTAGCCAAGGACACCATTTCAAGAAGAAATAGCCTGTTTTAAGTCGTGTAGATTTCAAGAATGATAAATATCAGGGAAGGCTGGAGCTCTGAAGGGGAAGAACAGTGGCTCATATTAACTCTGGTTAATATAACATCTTTGCAGTCTGAGTCTATGCAGACAGTAAAGTGACTAGAATCAAGTACTATGGAAAAGATGCCCAGTTCATCAGATAATACCGAACCTTTACTTCCTTATTTATACCTAGATGGCCTAACTGTAGTGTATCAAACTTACTGTTTGTAAGCATCTATTCTATTTAAAATGCTGCCTCATGGTTCTCTGATTGTCCTCAGATTCCTCTATAAAGAATTGCACATTTGTGTAGGTATTTGATGTTGTAAACTGCTTATTTTGGGGGCATAGGGCAGGACAACAAAAAAACTCCAACAAGCCTTTCTTTCCCCAGCTCTTATCCCTCCTCATCACGTACACAACTTACATTAGCATTCACAAAATGAGATGAGATGGGGATTGAGGTGTAAGGAACTCCATCCAAAGAGAGGACGATGCATCCTATAAAAGACAATCCCCTCCCTAGTTCAACAGCTATTACTCAACTCTCCCCCAACACAAGTTTCTCAAGATCAATTTAGGATTCCTAGAAGAAAAACCCTAAGTCAGAAGAAGCTGCAGGCTAAAAGCCATGTTCTTCAATCCCGGTGTAACTTAATACATTTCTATCAGTCCTTGGTGTTTCCTCTGCCCTTACTCTTACTTCCACCTCCAAATTGACTATAGTTTTTGAATAGCCTTGCTATTTTATAATCATATAAAGACACCCTTAGGGTCCTCACAAGTGTACTGATTAAGACAATCTATTTTTTTTTCAATGATCATTGAATAAGTTAACTCATGCATGTGAAGCTCTTAGTAAGAGTTCAGCAAAGTTTGGTTCTTATTCCTTAAAAGACCTTTAGATCCAGCTCATTTGTTTTCAAATTTTTCATTTTTTTCTTTAGCAAAACAGGAACTAAAAAATAATTGACCAACATACATTTTCTTTTAAGAAAAATTTTTTATAAAGATGAAGTCTTGCTATGTTGCCCAGGCTGGTTTTCAACTGCTGGCCTCAAGCGATCCTCTCACCCTACCCTCTCAAAGGGCCAGGATTACAGGCAAGAGCCATCATGCCCAGCTGATGACAAACATATATTTTTCTTAAAATACTCTTTTAAAAGCATAGGAAAACTGAAATGTGAAATTTATGAAATTTTATAAGCCACTGATAACATAAAAAAAAAAGCTAACCACAGTTTGAATTTTGGTAAAAGACAATCTGTACACACATAGTTAAGTGGTGACTTTAAGACGGAGAATTTAGGCAGTTATGCTAAGAATTCAAAAATATATACATATATTAATCTCCCATGAAAGAGCTGCTCTGGGGATTTTTAAAAACTTGAATTATCCGTATTGAATATTACATTCACAATGAATACTAGATAATTACTTATTCTCTCCAGAGCTGAACTGATGTGTGCGGATAAGCTTCCAGATATCTCTTCAAATGACTGAGAATCTTGACGATAAGTTAGAACAACCGGAAAGGTGGAGTAAAATATGTTAATTACTGGTGATTGTCCTAACATTCCCTTCCCTGCGGGCATCATATACAAAGGCTCAAACCATGTTACACCCCTGGAATTAGAGAAAAGAAAAGAAAGAATGCACCCAGTGTTTTCCCTCCTTGATGCAGGAATTTTGAACCATCTAAGTAACAAAACAACCTTCAGTATCTGCAAGCACAGCCTTTTAGCTGCCTCCTGCGGAGCATCTTGGGAACCACGTTTCCCAAGCACGGTGAGAGCATTGTAGGTATCACAATCCCCAAGGGTGAGGAACTCAGTGGCTGGGGTGAGAACCCTCAGAAGGCATTAGAAAAATGTGGAGCATGTTTAAACAGTGAAGAAAGTAGGAGCAAAGCACTACCACTGCATTTTTCCAGCAGAGGACAGGTAACCAATCTACGCTGACTTTGGGAAGTACAAAGCACCCCCACAGTGGGGGAACATGTGCTAATAATATAGAATCAACACATCGCCAGGACGGAATGTACTGCCTCTGCTTGGTATAATTTCCAGTCAATTCGGCCTACCCAGAAGTAATTACTCTTCTCCCAAAGGTGTTTTCTAACTGGCTTATTTCATTATTCTGTGGGGGGGGAGGGGGGTGTTAATGAAATCTCTGCATTACTAGACGCTTTAATTTCCAGCGACCGTGGCACAAAAGTAAACATTGGGCTTCCTCACAGGGACACTTTTCACCGAGGTCAAATGCGCCCGACTTTCAGAGGGCGAGATTCTGTATCCTTCTCGTCATTACTAACTGCGTCCGGGAAGCAAAAGAAATTAAACCCACCTCCAAATAAAGCCACGCTTCTTTCTACAACATCGTGTACCTCTCCCCTTCCCACCACCGCTTTGTACCCGGAGAGAAAGAGAAGCACGCCTCTTGGGCGCAAGGAGAGCTTACTGATGAGCGCTATCAGAAACGCCCAGCCAATGTCGCCCAGGTCACAAAAGGGGCAGGATGGGCGCTGCGCAGCTCCGAACGCGAGGCGCGCGTCTAGGAAACGGGCTGACTCGTCGCGGACGCGTCATCAGCTCCCCGAGGGTCTCTCCTCCCCGCCCTTTCCCCCCGCGCCGCCCCGCCTCGTTCTCGGGAAGTTTCAGGAACTTCCCGGACCAGGAGAGTTGCAAGTGCAATTTAAGCACGATAATTCCCAAGGTACTCAGGTTTTACCAACGCGGAGATAGTGGGATTCAGCAAGTTTCAGAGAAAAAAAGCGACTGGGGTGAAAGGGATGAAAAATTAGAGTGACAACTTTAATTAAATCAACCATTTGCTCTCCTACCATTTGGCACCCAGCCCATCTCTCCTCCCATCGCTCCCACCCCGCGCCCCGGGTTCCTTTGCAGTGACGGAACTCGGACCTGCGCTCGGTTTGACTAGTGAGGATTTGAGGGAAACGTCCCAAAACCGCGCTGGTTCGGGCAGGAAGGCGCGGGAGGGACCTAGGCAGACACTAAGATGGCAGGAGGCGCCCCGCGCCCGTCCGGCCCACTGCCTCGAGCCTCCGCAAAGCTTTCATTTTTATTTGCTTTCCAGCATTCACGGGTCAGACACTTCCACTGCAAGGTCACGTCAAGAATCTAAACTAATTACTTTAGGCTCTAGATTTACACAGAACAAAAAGTCCTTACCGGGCACAAAAATGCATGGTTGCATTTCTGATGAACAAAATGTGTGTTACCAATAAAAGTATTTTAAATATTGAACCCTTTAAAGCAACACATTCGCGTTATCTTTGCCCTAGGAGCTGTAACTCCAAAGAACTGCCCCAGAGTTCTGAATTCTTTTGCAGGCTCGGGCAGAGGGAAGGTGAGGGGCGGCGGGGGCTGGGGGTGGGTATCTCCCTCTAAAGCGCCGTTTAAGAAAGTTTTCTTCCTGCTCTTTCTAGGAGCCCCCGTTTTAGGGGACGGTTTTGGAAAAGCACCCTGGCATACACTCTTTTGTAAACGTCTGATCTCCTCTAATGCTCAGTAACTAACCAGCACCCATTGAAGAAATTTCATCTCCTAAACTGCCAACGTGGTCGAGTAAAAGCTGTGTCTCCTGAGGGTCTCGAATCTTTCCATAGCGATTGCTAACACAAAGTAACAATTTACTGTTGATTTTCAAAAGTAATATTAATACTCTTGAATTTGATACCTTTTTGTTGAATGGGGAAAATTCTAGGAAGGAACCACGTGGAAGTCAAGTAACCACGATGTTTTAACAAAGCACTTTGTCACAAAAGAAGTTGGCTTTGCAAAGCTATAGAACATCAATCAAGATTTCCGTATGAAAAAAGCTCTTTATTCTATGAAGTGTAGAATACTATAGGAAGCACGCTAAGCAAATTTGCACTTGGATTTTTGCAATGTAATCAGTCAAATCCCCCAACCCAGGCTCCTAACCGCCCCCCCTACACCCCAACAAATGATAGCACCTAGACTATTATTGATTATTAAAAAAAATAAATTATTCTCCAAAACGAAGAACCAAACATCCAGTAAACTAGTCCTTTATTATAATCTTAAAGGTTTGAACCTTTTACCTGTTGCAATATTAATAGAAACTTTTGTAACAGTCAAAATATAAATTCGGTCCAACAAATTTTAACTTTAAAACTATAGAAACACCTTCAAATTCATCAATCTATTTACAGTATCATAATTCAAATCTACATTTAACACATTTTAAAACTTTAGAAAACTTTTACTTGTAGAAAAAGAAACTAATAGGTAGACTGTTCTCATTTTTTAAAAACTTACTCTTTTGCTTAAAAGAAGTGAAGTCACGCCAACTGATTGAACTCCTTGGAGGATGAAGTAAAAGGAAAAGGCCGGTTCAGGCACTGAGACCTGTCTATTTAAAGTTTAAAACTCTGCTGCTGTTTGGTACTTTCCTCACGCCTTCCCCCTAATGAAAGAAAAGTGCTGATACCTCGTAAAAGCTTTTTTGTAACTTGGAGCACAGAGCTTTTAAAAGTTTCAAGCCACTGACTCAACTGGGAGGAGGGGCTAGAAGAAAGGGGAGGGCAAAGGGAAAGGCGGGGAGGAGGTGGGGAGGAGGCTGGTGAATGTGGAAGGGTGGGGGGAGAAGAGGCAAAGAGCAGGAGCGGGATCAGGATAAAGTCGTAGTTTAAATTTGCTGTTGAGAAAAAATAAAATAGCATTAGGGACATGAATGCCTCCACTTGGAGTTGCTCCTCACACGTAAGAATCATTGATTATAGTGCTTGCTTCACCAAAAGACCAGGGGTGATGGGGGAAAAAAGTGTATATTTTTATTATAACATTGTCTAAAATTTTTAAAGTAGTTTACAATATAAATAAAAATGGCAGGGAAGCATATAACCAGTTCAAGCTTGTTTCACACTGACCAAGGTGTGTGAAGTTAGAGGTAGGTGTGAGTGACCTGTTTGATGATCTAATTCCCTTCCTTTAAATTTAAATAAGGACAATTAACAAAGGAAATGGTGGGGAAGGGAGAGAGACATTTCAAAAATCGACGTAGATGAAGAAAAGTCCATACTCAATCCATCTTTCCGCCCCTTCATTGCTTTGAATTTTTACTTTCTTTCAGTTTAGCAAAAGGCTGTGTGTGAGTGTGTATGTGTGTGTGTGTTTTACATATGTAGCATGTTTTGTTTGCTTATGAAATCTTGATATCTGACCTCTACCCTATCTCCAGAAAACTAAGATTTTACATTTCAGCCCTCTTTATACCAAAACACTAAAACCCAAATCTGTAGTGAAATGTCAGAATTTTAAAAACACAGACTATGGTTGCATTAAGTAGGTTCCCAAACTATTCAACCATCCTTAAGATCACTTCCCCCTCTCAAGCCCACTAAGAGTTTTCTGCCCAGTGACAGTAGAGTGGGCAGATCATCTTTCTGTGCTTCCCTACCCCTTCCAATGCTCTCCCTCTTCAGGGCTCTGCTTTAGGGTTTATAATGATCTGAGTCATGTGGCCTCGTTCTTGAAGCAGGCAGCTGCTTTGAGGGCTTCCCAGATGCCATACCAGAGTGTTGTGGTAGGACAATTTCTCATAAACAAGCTTCAGTGATGCTCCTGAGGTTGGGCAGGAAATCTCTTGGCCATATTCTCTGGAAAGAAAGCAAACTCATCTGGCCTTCATATTTCTAACACTTTTCTCACTAGTGGAAATACCAGAAAAAAGAAGGTTGGCGAATATATTCTGGTAGACACTGTTCCCTAATTAAACTTTCACTGAAATGACTAATACAACATCTTTTGAAACATTTTAAGGAACAATTTTGCTTTCACTTGTTGGCTATCCTATTTCCAAGAGTATATTTTTCTTTAAGGAAGAGCAAAAACAATCTTTTGGAAGTAGAAATTGTAACCCGGCTTTTGAGTCTTCAGGTTCAGCAACCTATAAATATTGTTTTGGTCTTGTATTTATGTTGTTCTTTAAATGAATCTATTGTTTTGTCTTAGCTAAAAATTATTTCATTGGACTTAGAACACATTCACAAAAATGATTTATTCTTTTTATCATAAAAATACATTTCTTCTTTATAAAAAACTCTATGCTTCATTTCATTTACGTAGCGGTTTACTTTTGTAAAATTATTTTTCAAGTACAATTATAAAAAAATTACCATGATGCTAATTCAGATTAAGTTTCGTGAAAGAAAAGTTGTAATTGACTATTTTATAACAGGGATTTTAGAGCAAAACAATATTGTGTTTATTTTTCTTATGTTTGGTTAGGTCTTATAGATGGATATTGAAGTTCAAGTATTCTGCTACCTTTTCTTTGTAAATTATTACCTATGTGACCAATTGGAAATATAACTAAAGAACTTCTTTTTAGCAAGTTAAATTATTCATGGATATCACCTGAACCATTTTCTGAACCAAAGGGATTACTCGTAGGATGAGCCAAGCCACTAATTAGTTACTTCTCTTAATATATGAACATATTATGTGTTTTCTTTCTAAAATTATTTTTCTGTGATCACTGATACAAGATCTCAACATTTCATCAAAAATATAATTGATAAGACATTCTGTGGAACCTTCTCTTCTTTTGGGACACTGGCACTGAAATGCAATGCTATGAGTAATCACGCACAGGGGAAACTAGGTTTTGTGAAAGATCCCATAGTTTTCTCTGCTGGACAACTCATGGGGTCTCTAAATGACAAGTAGCAACTCCTATTACTACTTATACTTTAGCAGTGTCCGTGAGTTATATTTTTGTCAATAATGCAGTTGTACAAAAGTATCTCACTTACCTGACCTTGAAGCTTGTCGCCATTGGAATGTTTTGCAAAAATTGTGGAATATTTTTTTTAATGTGTTTTTCTCATAGTCTCAGAAATGTCAATGCCATGTCTTTAATATAAACACTGACTTCCCAGAACTGTATCTTCTCTGATTGCCAGACCTTGTCTATGTAGAAGAAATGGATGCAGCCTAATTTGGTAGTTAGGCAACACTGCTCTCTGAAGAAGGAGAAACAGTTAACTACAGTTTCTGTCTTCTGCAGGACTTCTTTAGGCCGAATCACCTGCCGTGCCTTTGATTCTGTTTTATCCATGTAGCTATATACTTTGAAAAATGCACATTATTGTCACAATGGAGGGTAAGTTATTCTTCAGAATTGTGAGAAATATTTCTTAATATGAGAACCAATTCCTTTTTTGGATTTTTACCTTTGTTTCAAAATAGGAATTTTTGAAATTTTAAGAAATGAATGGAGTGATTTTTAAGGTCTTTGAATGCCTATCTCACACAAACTCTGATTGATTACTTTCACCTTATTCAGTCGCATAAACATTCAAAAATAATTGGTGGCTCCGGATTAGAGACCTGTAAGAAGAGTATTTGTAATGGGAGAGCAGTGAGCTATAGGAACTTGAAATGCAATCCTAACAGTAAGAAAGGAAGATAGAATTATCAGAACTTGATGACGGATGAATGGGAGGACAAGGGAGAGAAGGCTGTGGAAACTGATTTTTGGAGTTTTGATTGGGAAAATATTACCTACACACACAAAAAAAGGAAACTGGGGGAGGTACTGAGCTGCTGAAAGAGATACAATGATTTGTTTGAAATATTTTGGTATGAAGAACTAAAAAATCTAGGTAAAGACAACTGACTGACAATTTAAAATAGGAGCTGTAGAATTCACTTTAAAATTGTTATGCCTGGGCGCAGTGACTCATGTCTGTAATCCCAGCACTTTGGATGGCCAAGGCGGGTGGATCACCTGAGGTCAGGCGTCCAAGACCAGCCTGGACAACATGGCGAAACCCCATCTCTACTAAAAATACAAAAATTAGTTGGGTGTGGTAGCTTCCTGAGTATGGGCCTTATGAAACTAGGGTTTGAAAGTATTTTCTCCAAGTAGGTGAGGTTATCAGCTGGCTGAGATGAAAGTGAGTGAAGAAGAATGGGAAAATTTGCATTACCTGAGGGGCAGTTCAAGGCATTTGTAGAAGAATGGAAAGACTATCTGAGGCTAAGAAGGTCTAGGTTGATTTTGTAATGAGATAAGATGGCATTAACTTACAGAATTCCTTTCTTTAGCATCAGAATAATCCTGTCAATGCACCAAATTTCCATTTTAACTAATACTTACTGAACAACAAGAAAGAAGTGAAAGTTAATTTGGAGCTCATTAGTTTACAAGTTTAGAAATGCTCTACTCAAATTGGTAAAATACGCCAGAAAATCCGTTCTTAATGTGACTGTTGGTCAATTACATTTCTTTCAGACCAGTAAAGATTTCTCATCATATTACCAACTTGTGCTGGTATCCTTTCTCAAAAGATAAGTTTCTGGGTCTGTCAATTTCTTCATAATCCTGAAGTATTCAACTTAACTGAAAATTTCTTTCCCATTTACTTAGCATTCTATCATCTTGAAAGATGTTTAAGAATCAAAGATTGATTTGAATGGTGTAAAATGTCAACTCATATTTGTAGCCCACATTTATCTCCAAGTGAATCTTACCGTAAACCAAACTATACAAAAAGGTATTTGTAAAGGGAAGAATTTGTTTTGCTTTGTTTTGTTGAATGGGAAAGAATTCCAGCCAGTGGATAAATATGTCTTTGGCTCCACCTTCTGTGCAGAGTGAAAATGAGCATTGCAAGAAGAAACTGGTTAATCATTAATTTCATGTTTATTTGTTTAATTTTACCTTTTCATTGAAGCTTGGTTAATTTTTTATGATCACTTGTGAATTCATTCATTCAGTAAATGTTTACGTCTCAGGGACTATGGTAGATATTAGTATTTTTTAGTTATGCAGTCAATCAAAACCAATATAAAAGCTGAACTTCATTCAGCTTTAGTCTTGAGTTTTCTTTAAGGGAATTTTGAAAAAGCAAGTGAACAAAGGTAGGAAAAAAAGAGAGTACTAGTTAGGTTCCTTAAAAAAGAAACATGCTCTTTTTCTCTGTGAGTCCACAGGGGGGTGCTATTTTAAAAAGGCTATCAATAAAATATCCACTTTAAAAAATGATCAGAAGACAACCGGTGTGGTGGTTCACGCCTGTAATCTCAGCACTTTGGGAAGCTGAGGCAGGTGGATCATCTGAGGTCAGCAGTTCAAGACCAGCCTGGCCAATATGGCGAAATCCCCTCTCTACTAAGAAATACAAAATTTAGCCAGGCATGGTGGCAGGCGCCTGTAATCCCAGCTACTCTGGAGGCTGAGGCAGGGAGAACTGCTTGAACCCAGAAGGCAGAGGTTGCAATAAGCCAAGATCTCACCACTGCACTCCAGCCTGGGCAACACAGCGAGACTCCGTCTCAAAAAAAAAAAAAAAAAATCAGAAGCAAGGCTAGAGGTTTGGAATCTGCAACTCTTCATTTTGCATGTATATTAGTTTTATTTATAGAAAGAGAAACAGCAAGTCATTTGTACTGATTGACAATCTAAATAAATTTTGGGTGTTATGCTAAGAATTTTTTTTTTTTTTTTTGAGACAGAATTTCACTCATTTCAATCTCGGCTCACTGCAACCTCTGCCTCCCAGGTTCAAGTGATTCTGATGCCTCAGCCTCTCCAGTAGCTGGCAGTAGCTGGGATTACAGGTGCATGCCACCATACCCAGCTAATATTTGTATTTTTAGTAGAGACGGGGTTTCATCATGTTGACAGGCTAGTCTTGAACTCCTGACCTCAGGCCTTGGCCTCCCAAAGTGCTACGATTACAGGCGTGAGCCACCATGCCCAGACTTATGCTAAGAATTTAAATCTTTTGAAGACCACATAACAAATAAGAAAATATTGGCAATGTTAATTTTAGGGCAGATAATATGAATATTATTTATTAACTAAAAATTACTTAGCCATGTACTAATCTCCTGAGGATGATCACTTGCCATCATTTTATGTTAAGCATTGTACTAGATGCAGTGGAAACTTGAAAAATATAGAGAACATTTTGCAAGTGGAGGTGATTCCTTATGTGCAAATTTTTAAGGCAGGCTTTATCAAGAATATGAACAAATGTTTAGTTAAAATAATAAATGCATGAACAAATTACATACTTGTTGAACTGATGCCAAAGAAAAAGAAAATACGTAGCATTGCTTCAAAAGTCAGCTGAGATAAAAATTCCCGAATGAAATATTTACAATACTTGGTTATAGAACCACTTACCAAAGTCGTTAAAATGCCTCTCTGTTGTATGTCTAAGTCTGCTTTAGTGCACAGGATGAGGCACCTATGGACAGCTTTATACAGTACATATCCTTTATAGACACCAACAAATGTATAACGTTTTCATTTAGTGTGGCATAAACAACACAATTATCTCTAAGAAATCATGCATCATGGCAATTATAAGTTCTATGTGTATTAGAAATATTTCAGCCCGCATAGCTCTAAGAATGGCAAAATTTAAGAACCCTATTAGATTTCTAAGACAGCCTTTTGTTTGCTTGTTATTAATAACTGGAAATGAGTAGTACTTTAGTGTCAGATGGTTACTGATTTTAAATCGAGGTTCAAATGTAGTAGGCTTGACATGTTTGGAAGGTTCTAGTAACTTTTCACTCTCTTAGATATTCATGTGGCTACTTACAACAAATTACTTGAAGCCATGGTCAGGCTGGTAAAGGCAGAACATCATCATCAGAGGGGTATTTAAGGACTTCAGAAGCTTTTTCAGACCAAAACCATCCTCCCTACTGGTCTCTTATGGAAGCTGGATTTCCCACTAGGTATTAGAGTTCCACCTTTGGATAAAGACATTGGAATCATTTTTTTTTTTTTTTTTTTTTTTTTTGAGATGGAGTCTCACTCTGTTGCCCAGGCTGGAGTGCAGTGGTGTGATTTTAGCTCACCGCAACCTCCGCTTCCCGGGTTCAAGTGATTCTCCTGCCTCAGCCTTCCAAGTAGCTGAGATTACAGGCACCTACCACCACGCCTGGCTAATTTTTGTATTTTTTAGCAGAGATGAAGGTTTCACCATCTTGGGCAGGCTGGTCTCGAACTCTTGATCTCAGATGATCTGCCCACCTTGGCCTCCCAACGTGCTGGGATTACAAGCGTGAGCCACCGCGCCCGGCCAACATTGAAATCATTAAGAAGGTCCAAAAGGGGCTGGGAGTGGTGGCTCAGGCCTGTAATTCCAGCACTTTGGAGGCCGAGGTGGGCAGATCACGAGGTCAAGAGATAGAGACCATCCTGGTCCAAATGGTGAAACCCCATCTCTATTTAAAAAAAAAAAAAAAAAAAAAAGAAGGTCCAAAAGAAAAGGAAATGTAAGTATATTTTGCAAGTATATTTTTGGAAAGGGTAGAAACATATATTAACAAAAATCATCATTGTGACTTAACAAAGGAAACTTTAAAAGACAGGATATAAATTTTGATGAGAATACCATCAATAAATTGAGGAATCTATGAAATGACCTAAGCCAATTTGGTTTTCAGAACTTATATGTCCTCTTTGGCATGTACTAGTGACCACCACAAAAGATTGACTTGTATGAAGATTACTCCCTCATGACATTAGTGTCAGCATACAAAAAAATAAGTCTTAGACCAAGTTCTGATTTTGATACTGTGTTAGTCAAAGTACTCCGGAGGTCCCATGACTGCTTTCTGCAAGTTGGATTGTCTGGAAAGCTGGTGGCTATTCTGTCCAAAGGCCTGAGAACTAGTGGAGCCAAGGGTGTAAACTCTAGCCTAAGGCCCAGAGAAGATGATAAGGTATCCCAATCATCAGGTAGGCAGGAAGGAAAACAGAAGAATTTCTCTATCTTCTGCCTTTTCTTTTATTTTGGTCTTACATAGATCAGATGATACCTAGTCATTTTGTGGAGGGCAGTCTACCTGAGTCCACCAGTTCAAATGCTAATCTCATCCAGAAACATCTTCTCAGGTACACCCAGAAATAATGTTTAATCTGTACACCTTGTGGTCAGTCAAGTTGACACATGAAATAAATCAACACAGTTGCTTGCTTATTTATTTATTTGTTTATTTATTTTGAGATGGAGTTACACTCTTGTTGCACAGGCTGTAGTGCAATGGTGCAATCTTGGCTCACTGCAACCTCCACCTCCTGGGTTCAAGCAATTGTCCTACCTCAGCCTCCTGAGTAGCTGGCTTAGTAGCTGGCATGTGCCACCAAGCCCAGCAAATTTTGTATTTTTAGTACAGACAATGTTTCTCTATGTTGATCAGGCTGGTCTCAAACTCCCAACCTCAGGTGATCCGCCCACCTCAGCCTCCCAAAGTGTTGGGATTACAGGCGTGAGCCACCACACTCAGTCCAGTTGCTTATTTAATAAGCATTTATTAGCAAGCAGGCACATAACCATTTTATACAACTTATTTTGAATTCTCCATGAAACCCTGACTGTTCATTTTAGATGAGGAGACTATCATCTTACATAAAAAGTTCTTTTTTCTCCCCAAAGGAGTTATTTTATTTTATTTATTTTGAGATGGAGTCTTGCTCCCGTCGTGCAGGCTAGAGTGTAATGGCATGATCTTGGCTCACTGCAACCTCCACCTCTTGTGTTCAAATGATTCTCCTTCCTCAGCCTCCCAAGTAGTTGGGATTACAGGTGTGTGCCACCACGCCTGGCTAATTTTTGTATTTTTAGTAGAGACGGGGTTTTGCCATGTTGGCCAGGCTAGTCTCAAACTCCTGACCTCAGGTGATCCCCCCAACTCAGCCTCCCAAAGTGTTAAGATTATAGGAGTGAGCCGCCATGCCCAGCCAGGAGTTATTTAAAAAAAAAAAATTTCATATACCATGGTTGTACATATTTTGGAGGTACATTTGATATTTTGTTACATGTATAAAATGTGTAATGATCAAATCAGGGTAACTGGGATATCCATCACCTCAAATAATTATCTTTTCTTTGTGTTGGTAACATTACAATTCTTCTCACTGTTTTGAAATATACCATAAATTGCTACTAACTGTGATTTCCCTACTGTACTACCAAATAATTTATTCCTTCTAACTGTATGTCATTTATTTATTTATTTATTTATTTATCTATTTATTTATTTTGAGATGGAGCCTCGCTCTGTCACCCAGGCTAGAGTGCAGTGGTGCAATCTTGAATCACTGCAACTTCTGCCTCCCGGGTTCAAGCAATTCTCCTGCCTCAGCCTCCCGAGTAGCCAGGACTACAGGTGCATGCCACCACACCCAGCTAATTTTTTGTATTCCAATAGAGACAGGGTTTCACTGTGTTGCCCAGGCTGGTCTCGAACTCCTGAGCTCAGGCAATCCACCTGCCTCGGCCTCCGAAAGTACTGGGATTAGAGGCATGAGCCACTGAGCCCAGCTATTTATTTATTTTTCTCCACAGAACTTCCAAGTCTAATCTAACTGTATTTTAATACCCATGAACCAACTTCTCTTTATCTCTCCTGCTCCCTCTTTCCCTCCCAAGTCTCTAGTAATGGCCATTCTACTCTCATGAAATCCATTTTTTTGGCTGCAACATGTGAGTGAGAACATGTAATATTTATCTTTCTGTGCCTGGCTTATTTCACTTAACATAATGACCTCAAGTTCCATCCTGTTGCCACACTTAACAAGATTTCATTATTTTTTATGGGTGAATCATATTCCATTGTGTATGTATACACCACATTTTTTTATCCATTCATCTGCTGATGGACACTTAGATTGATTCCAATATCATGGGAGTGCAGAGATTTCTTTAATCTACTGGTTTCCTTCTTTTATCTTTTTTTTTTTTTTTTTTTTTTTTTTTTTTTTTTTTTTTTTTGTTTTTGTTGGTGAGAAATTATTGTTTTTGGCCCGTTTTTTTGGGTAGGGGGGTTGAAAAATACAAGGCCACACA